>VZRZ01004756.1:561664-583930 GCA_013398175.1 Climacteris rufus
CCGCCCCGGCCCCGCTGCCCGCGCACGCAGGCACCGCCACTCCCGCCGCTCCCCCGCCCCGCAAGTTACTTGGGCGCTGCGGGCACCCCCTGCCCCGCGCAAGCGGGGGGATTCTGTGCTGACCCCCCACCATCGCCCTGCGCGTGCAAAGCAAACTCCGGTCGCATCCCCTGGTGTTAGCCCCTAACTGTGCCGGGAAGTATGAAAATAATCAACGGGATGCGAAACGATTTTGTTCTGCACTGAGCTTTTTGTCTTTGGGTCTGAAATTCAGTAGTGGGAATAGATTGAACAACCCCAACGTGTCAGGCTTGAGTGCTCGTTTGCAAGTCTAAAGGACCGGAGGACAAGATCTAGAAAGAGTAGATAGCGCATGAAAAATGAGTGAAATCATGCTCCCACTACTGTGAGTGGCAAAAGTCCCACTGTTCAGTGGCACTAGGCTGTCACCCTAGCAAGCTGTTCCTAACTTCACATTTTCAAATGATGTGAAATACATTTGCAGTCAGACAGAAAACAATTGCCTTTTTTAGTTTACAATTTTTCTACATTTATTCTGTAAGCCCTATCCAATTACAACAAAAACAGCACACAACAGTGCAAGCCACGAGGAGACCTCTGTGTTGTGTAGTTTGTGTTTCTATTTGATCTGGCATGCTTCAGGGAGAAAATAAATGCAAATCCCGCATTGCACAAAGCTTATCAGAATATTCAATAAAACACATTTTCAAACCAGGGCAAGATACAAAAGCTGTTACTTTGCAAGTTTTTCAGCTTAGTCAACCAAACTTTCATGCCTTCAGACCACAGAGGGTGCAAGCAGAACATCCAAGACTGCTCAGCTGCAATCTCTTCACAATTCATCCAGAGAGCATCAAACCCATGAACAGACAGAAGCTACCCCAGGAGGTATTTCCTCAGCCCTTGGAAAATGCCAGCTGTAAGAGAAAGCTGGATGTTCCAAAAGTCAACTGGCAGCCTGCGCAGGACTCCGCGCACAGGTCTCCCAGACAACAGCTTTTCCTAATGAGCATCTACGTCCTGCATGAGCAGCTATTCCAGGATGGCTTTTGGCACCATGTCCAGGAAAACTGCTTTACAAGGATCTAGAGATTTCGAGGTACCCACGAGAGACTTGAAATCATGCAGATACTCAGTGGCCCAGGTAATACCCACTTCCTTTTTTCTGTACTTTCCAATGTATACATTTAGGAGCACCCAACACTTGCAGTCCTGGGCGACAGCACCCCAGGCTGGCGTCTGTGCAATCGATGCGAAATATACTTCCTCCACTCTGCTGCTTGCTTAATTGCTAGTGTTGCTTCTCAAATCCTGTAATCATCATTTTGAACTTGCACAGTCTCAGCCAAATGATTCGCATCCAGTCCTCCATCTTGCACAGACAATGGATAGCCAATTAGTCTGCACTAAATATTTAGAGAAAATGAAGATACAGAACTGGCAAACTGAAACTCTTGCCTCAGCTCTCTCCTCAACAGTCTGGCTGGTTGTACAGCCACGGAGTCATGTAGCTGGAGGAGTGGGACCCTGTAAAATCCAACAGAGTCCTACAGTGATATGGCTCTGTGGAACTACCCGTAGGGGCATAGCACTGTTGGTTTCATCCACAGCATAAGTACTTATTTTTTTTGTTTTTCACCCTTTGTAGATGTCATTTTCCCCATCCAGCACCCACAGCAGTGAGATAAGCAGAGTTCAGCTATAAGGAGAATATACACATTGGAAGTTCCTGGGAATTTGTTTATAGTCTTACACTTCTCTGACTTTTCAGCAGCTCCCTAAGAATGTGTTAGAGCCTCTGCTTGGTGTCAACTGACATGGCTCAGTGGAGGAATTCAATTCAGCTGTACTGGCACAATGGATACCTTACCAGGAATCACAGCCTTCTTTCCAATACATTAGCAATCTGTTCTGTGTAATATGCTTTCATTTTTCAGCAGTGCAAATATAAGAGTGTTAAAATAATGACCTACCTATAACAAATGTTATTTTAAATATCTTTATTGAAGACAATAAATCTAGCCATTTTCCCCTAACTTCTTTCATAAGGTCATAAAATAAACCACTACGAAATGTTAAAAAGAAATTCTTGTCATCTTAGTGATATTTAAAATGTATTCTTATTCCTCATTTTTTGCTGTAAAGTTGATAGGAAATGAAAAACAGTTCCATCTAATTTTTCACAAAAGGGACAGTTTCTGACTAGTTCTAGATTATGTGCTGAACAGTTACTTCAGTATCACAAATGAATACTACAGAGATGATTTTTTCAGTTTAGGAATTAAAATTTTGCTTTGTAGGAGTTCTGTAAGATTTCTATATGCATATGAGGCTGAGCATTCACTGGGAGGAAGAAATGTAACTAGATTATCCTTAGAAAAAAGGCCTGTTCCAAATAATTCAGGTCAGTAATGAAGGAAAGTGTGTAGAGGAGAAGGTCTAATAAATGATGGGGAGCCTATGAGGACACAAATCTAGTGAAACTCCATAATGATTGTGCAGCTAAACATTTCTGGGAGGAAGTTTCTGGGGTATACAGACTTTGCAAGTGAGAATGTGGAGTTGAACCATAAGCAGAATCACAAAATCCTTCATCTGAGTTACCACCAGCAGGGAAGATAGAAGAGAAAGGAATGGAGCCAGGCCTTAGTACAAGCAGCAAAAGACCCATTTTGTCTATGGAACTAGGAGGTAAATGATGTTAATCATGTAATCAACACATTTTGAAAAGATAGATGTGTCCATGTCCATTATTATGTCTCTGAATTTAACCTTGAAATTTACACAATATAGTTACTCTAATCAACTGTGCTGCCATTCTGTTGTGAATACACTCCAGCAATTCCCTGTCAAAATTCTCCTGTTCAGCTGCAAGATAAAGTGTGGTGCCTCACTGTATCATGGGGTTGTTGTGCATCACTGGAGTGTGGCCATGCATCTCACTGCAGAGGTGGACATCTTCCCATGTTTGGTGAAATGACTTCATGGAAGTAGCCAGTACTTGAGGAAACACCTCTAAAAATGCCAAGTCCCAGTCAAAGCTCAAAGTGATGTGTGAAGAACATTCAATGTAGTCCCACAAAATCCATCAGAGGATTAATTTCTTTTAATATGTCTGTGGGAGACTGGAGCCATGTATTATGGTTCTCTAAAAAAAATCTAGACTTAAATGTTAAGTCTTTAGGAAAGTCAGTGAAAAGGGCGATGGCATCTGAATGCCCTGTTTGCACCA
Source organism: Climacteris rufus (assembly GCA_013398175.1). Lineage (NCBI taxonomy): Eukaryota > Metazoa > Chordata > Aves > Passeriformes > Climacteridae > Climacteris > Climacteris rufus. The sequence goes on from VZRZ01004756.1 coordinate 564,918, forward strand.
TATTGTCTTTCAGTCCAATCAATCTCTCATCCTCGAGCAGAGCTGTCCCTATGCAGAAGGTTACACCTGAGTGGACATAACACAAGCTTGATTTTTAGTCAGAATGATTTACTGTTGTCATAAGTGGTGAGAACACCATTTTTACAGTTTATGCATCTTATCATTACAGTCTTGCTTTTCTACCCAAGACTATGTAACGCTGAGAATGTGTCTGTATCTCAGCTAATACAGAGGAAACAAATCACAATTTTCTAAAGTGGCCAAAAATGGACAGGCAACTTGATAGCTGCAGATCCAATTCCTTCTGAATGTCAGTTTCCAGTCTAATTTCCTCTCAATTTAAAGGGTCACGGCTGCATGCTTGCTTTCCTCGTGTCTTTCAAAAACACAGTGATATCTCCAAACAAAGGCATGCACTATATGAAATCAGAATGAAACAGGATGACCCATTTTAGGTCATCTGCTGCAGTCATCTGAATGCTAGAGCATACTGGCTCTTTACTGTAGTGGTCCCCTTCGCAGAATGGGGATGAATGTTGCAAACATCACTTGCTCTCTTCTGAGGGAGCAACCTACTGTGCTCTCCTACTTGGAAAGCTCCTGCACAGGTCTCATCTTTTTATGCTGTTGCAGCTTATGATTCTTTATTAACATTTCCTTCCTTTTTGCATGGATGTAACTGTAGTGGGAGTTTTCAAAAAACAGCAGCAAAATAGCAAAAGCAAAATAGTAGCACCAGGACCAAAACTGGAACCCATTGCTGAGAACAAGATACAATGTTTTAAAAATAAATTTGCACTAGCCACTGCAAAGTGTCACAATCACTACTCTACATGTTTTTTCTTAATAATTCTAATGCAGGAACTTTAAAGGTGGTCAAAGATAATACATCAGTGGAAACATTTTCCCTGAAAAAGGCAGATCCTTTGAGAAGAATGCTTTTTGAAATCATGTCAATTCCATGAAAATGTTTTAAGAAAGGCATACAAATGTTCTGACAGCTTCAGAGCGTCCCATTTTTATTTTTTCAGAGTAAAACATTTTAATTTCTAAATCACTACAGTTTCAATTTAACTTAGCATAGTATTAGAATACAGTGTAACATAACTGAAAAGGTGCCATCATCAAATATTTCAATCAGCTTCATTTTTCTTGCAGAAGATTTGGGGTTTTTTTAAGGATTCCAAATTTTTCAGATTGCACTAGAACAAAGACAAATCTCAAAAATATTCTGAAAATGAAATTTTATCCTCTGAACTGCTTTATGTCCTCCCTCATACTCATGGCATGCTAAACTACAGTAAGATAGCATAGCACAAAATCATAGAATCATTTAAGTAAGTTGGAAAAGATCTGTAAGACTGAGTTAAACTAGAACTGCCAAGTCCACCATTAAACCATGTCCCCAAGTGCCACATGTACATGCCTTTCAAATACCTCCAGGGATGGTGACTTCACCACCTCTCTGGGCAGCCCATTCCAATGCTTGGCAATCCTTTAGGGGAAGAATTTTTTCATAATATCCAAACTAAACCTCCCCTGGTACAACTTGAGGTCATTTCCTCTTCTCCTATTGCTTGTTACCTGGGAGAGGAGACTGACACCCACCTCACTACACCCTCCTTTCTGGTAGTTGTGGAGAATGGTAAGGTCCCCCCGAACCTTCTTTCCTCCAGACTAAACACCCCCAGCTCCTTCAACCATTCCTCATAAGATTTGTGCTCCGGACCCTCCAACAGCTCCATTGCCCTTCTCTGAACACTGTCCAACATCTCTATGCCCTTCATGCCGTGAGGGGCCCAGAACTGAGCAGAAGACTCAAGGTGCAGCTTCACCAGTGCTGAGTACAGAGGGATGATCAATCACTACCCTGGTGCTGCTGGACCACACTATTGCTGATCCAACCCAGGATGCCATTGGCTTTCTTGGCCACCTTGACACACTCCCAGCTCAGCTGGCTGTTGACCAACACCCCCAGGTCCTTTTCTGTCACACAGCTTTCCAAACACTGCCTGCTGCATTGCATAGTATTGTTTTGTCCCAAGGGCAGGACCCGGCACTTGGCCTTGTTGAACCTCATACAGTTGTTCTCAGGCCACTGATCCAGCCTGTCCCGATCCTTCTGCAGAGCCTTCCTGCCCTCCAGCAGATGAACACTTCCACCCAGCTTGGTATCAACTGCAAACTGGCTGAAGGGACACTCAAGCCCCTCATTCCAGATCACTGAACATAACTGGCCCCAGTACTGAGCCTTGGAGAACACCACCAGTGACCAGCCACCAGCTGGATTTAACTCCATTCACCACTGTGCATCCAGACAGTTTTTTACCCAGTGCACCCATGCAAGCCATGAGCAGCCAGTTTCTTCAGGATAATGCTGCAGGAAACAGTGTCAAATACTTTACTAAAATCCAGGAGGATGAACTCCACAGCCTTTCCCTCATCCACTGTGCAGGTCACCCTGTCATAGAAGGAGGTCAAGTTAGTCCAACAGGACCTGACTTTCATAAACCAATGTTGATTATGGATTTAATAAACCCATGGGCCTGATCCCCTGGTTGTCCTGCACATGCTGTGTGATGACTCAAGATGATGTGCTCCGTGACCTTTCCTGGAACCAAGGTCAAGCTGACAGGTCTGTAGTTCCTGGATCCTCCTTATGACCCTTCTTGTAAATGGGCATCACATCTGCTAACTTCCAGTTACCTGGGACCACCTCAGCTAAGTCAGGACTGCTGCTCAATGATGGGGCATGGCTTGGTGAGCTCTTCAGGCAGCTCCATCAATCACCCTTGGGTGGATCCCATCCAGCCCCATAGATCTGTGCGTGTCTAAGGGGTGTAGCAGGTCACTCACCACCTTCCCTTAGATTACAGGGATTACCAGCATAACACCTAACTCATAATACCTTTCTTTCCTTGAAATCTCTGTGTTTGTCACTGCTTTCAGTAATGAAGTGCCCAGTTTTCAACATTGTTGTCCAAGTATAACCACTCAAGAAGTGCTGCCCGCTTCAGAGCTGTCACTCTTTTAGATACATTTTCAAAGAATATATCTGATTTTGCAGCAATGCTATCCCGCCCCACCATTACTAATAATTATTTTACTGTAGCAATAGTTTTCTGTCCTTAATTAAGGTGAATATTTGATTTGAACAGTAAGTGTTCTAATACAAAGTGGAAAGAAGTTTCTCTTCTGCAAATTTTAAGGTCCACTCCCTGAAAAGTATCAAGGAGTGCACAACACATAAAAATGAGAGCAAGTGAGTGAAGTAAGGGTTCAAATTGACAGGATCAAGCTGATGCAAACCATGCCCTGCTTTTCAGGTTTCTCTGTCTTAAGAAATAGCTGTGAATTTGATTGATTTTCCCCAAATACACTTCTTAAGATGTAACTGAATATTTTTCTTGATTTCTCTAGGGTTATTTATGCCATGCTGACCCCTGCAATACCTCCCAAATCAGTGTTTGCTGCCAAATTCATTAGCATGGTGTTTATCAGTCCCTCTTAGGAAAGTAAGAAAGAACTTAAATATAATGCTACTTTACTACAGTTGGAAAATAAGATTCCTTAGGGAGAAAGGGAAAAAAAAAAAAGAGATGGAAAACTAGAGCAGGGTGGAGGATGCTGTAGGAAATGGAAGAAGACAGAAGAATGAGAAAATGATGGATAGAAAATTAGGGATAAAAGAGATATTAAGAAAAAAGAAACAGCCATCCAAAAAAAGGAACAAAAGTGTCTGGTTCAGATAACTGCTGAGAAGGTACTAAATTTCAAATGTGAAAAATCCACAGATCCAGGCCCATGCCTAAAATAAATCTTGTGTTTTGTTCACATCAACATAAAACTCAGTTTTCTACACAAGGGTTTAAAGCACCAGAGAGAATTAATCTGTTGGACACTTGGTGAAATTAGGGCACCTGCCTCCCACAGGTTTCTTGACAAATCTTGAATTTCAAGACAGAGTATTAAAATATAAAATAAATTATACCAGAGTTGTTTTGGTACAATTTCATATTCAGTGAAGGAACCTGAACAGAATTAAATTTCTACTCAGCTACTTAGCACTGGGCTAAGTGTCAAGAATCAGCAATTCTTTTCCTCAGGACAACTTGGTGACAATTCCTTGCAGTTCACCAGACATTTTGTTGGAAACAAAATCTGTATCATGGTGGGGCTCCTTGTACAACTAGAGTCACCACCATTCCCAGGCACAGAAGAGAGTACTAAGCACTGAGAAACCTCAGTTGATGCCACCTCTATGGCTCCATATGTCACCATAACATCACCCTCTCATGGGTGCTAAGAAATACTCACCTCTGACTCATCCCAGTGCTCAAGACTGTACAGTCTGGCATGGCTGTTATGTACCATGGTGTAGCAAAAGGAGAATGAAATAAAATCTTAAACTTTGGCCCACTGCCAGAGACCAGCAGAGGTATTGTTACACGAATGGAACAGGATTTGTGAAAGGAATACCGACTCCTTCCTGTATTTTGAAACAAAACTAATCCCCCAAAATATCTTGTTCTGGAAAGTTAAAAGTGAGTCCTGCACGGCATTGGTGAGTTCCCTGGAAGAATCACAGTGTTGTTCCACCCAAAACTACCCCCAGTAATGTTCTAGGGATGTCACAGTGCTCACAATCAAGTCTTAGCATTCAATAATATACTCTGACTTTGTTTAATTTACTAGGATAGATGTCATCATTGCAAGGCATTGCAAGGCCTATGTGTTCCAAACGTCATTTTTATTGAGCTGCACTAATTATTTCCCTGGATTCTTCCTAGCAATTATTATTTACTAATTCTGGTAAATCTGGTAATATTTCCCTTTGTGCAAAAAAACAACTAACCAACCAACAAATCCTCCAGCTCTAGATATATTATGCATGAAAAAATACCTTTTAAAATTCCACTTATTACAAATGAATCTGTGCCTAAAACTGACCTCTGGATTTTCCCCAGCCTTTGATGAAGTCTGGATTCAGGCTTGAATTTTCATGAAGTCTGGACTTTTTTCAAGTGGTTCTTTGAATTTGATTATTGATCTGCTTGACAGACAGAAACAAATCTCTAAACTAGTTAATCTTCTGTACACCAGTAAGATTCAATTATAAAGCCAAATGGTGATGCAAACATCTCTCTTGATTTAAGGATGTTTCACACATAAAAATGTAGCCACATTTTAACCCATCACAATTATTTGTTTCCTAGTGAAATAAAGTCTAGCATCACATGGAGATAAGGCATGGTAGCAGATGGGATACTGGGAAATGGGGGTGGAGAACAGGAGAAGTGAGTGAGAATGCAGGTAACCCCACTCAGCCCTGCTTTAGGACCTGAACCCACCTGGCACTGGGAGGGAAAGGATAGGTCCTTCTTTGTCTGTCCTCTTCAACAACTTGTCATGTAATCTGGCATGTGGAGAATGCTGGAGGGCATTAAAAACAGACCTGAGGACAGGAATCCAGACCTGGGGAATCTGGCATATGCAAGGGAGCATGGGCTGTAAGCAGCTCACTGTGAAGCATTAGAAACTCCTTAGGTGCTAATAATTCTAAAAAGGTAAAGATTTAATAGGGCTGGAAGAGAAGAGCATGCTGGAAATTTTCTCAGGCAGGGATTTGTATACCCTGATGGGAATGGAGGGGAGGAAGAAGAGACCCACCATTCTCTTCTTAGGTGTTTCTTGGAATAAAAGTGGAACCATAACTTCTGAGGATTCTCTCATCATGGTGTTGATAACTTCACAAGCCAAAGATTTCAGTGAGTGGTGACAACCTCTTTCCACATAACAACAGAGAGAACAGGGCTTCAGACTCACACATTTATTTCATTTCTTTAGTGCTGTTGTTGCAATAGTAACTACAGGCACCTAAAGAACTCCTACGATATACAGAAAATGTCCTTATTAAAAATATTGCTTTGCTGGAAAGCTTTGCTGACATATGGTTAAGGCTACTCACTTGTTTCCATAAAGTTGATCTCAGCATAATTCAAACCTCTGAGAAACCAGAAAACACAGAGGATAATAAAGCAATATTCAATTCAACCTTTATAGCAATGTTCAATATACTTGTAATGGAAATAATTCACCTTTTCAGCGAGTGACTTTCAGAGAACGTAGAATGTAACTACTGTAGCACAGGCACACCTTCTCTTTGGAAAAGGCGACTGTATTCAAAGTGACACTTCCTTTTACATGCATGCTTTGACCCAATTTCCTAGAAAAAAGTTCCATGATAATTAAATTTTATCTTTTCCCCGACTCACCAGATAACAATATTTAGGCACACTTACATTATTAAGCTCATTGAATATTTTTCCTACTTTACTTTGCACTGTTGATCCCACCCACAGGAGTGACGAGCACCGTGGGGCTGAGGCCCCATCTGAAGGTATGGCCTCCCATTTTCCCTACTATCATAGTTTACTAAAGTCTTCTACCATTTGACACAGCAATAATGAAGTCAGCAAATACTGCCAGTTCCCTGTTCCCATTGCCAACTCCCCGGAGGGAAAAATAAAGGTTGCTTGAATGTTGACCTAAACTCTGTATTTCCTGGCTTCCCAAAGTAGGAGTTTTGCTGAAGCTGATATTTTATAAGAGCTCCAACTACTGCCAGAAAATCCTAACTCTGCATTAATTAAGGAGTTTTGTCAGTCAGTAAGAAGGAAAGATGCTTTAAAGACCTGATATTTACTATTTCCTTGCTTCTTAAAATATATTTGAGAGAGCATCTTTGCAATGTGTTGGTCTCTGATTCAGGATGAGAAAAAAATTCTGAAGAGTCCTGAAGTTTCTAGTAAGGACTAGATGCATTGGTAGACCGGATTTAGGTTTTTTTCTGTGTGGGCCATGGTAGTTGGTTTTGAACATTTTCCTGCTGACTGACTCTTTTATGCCAGTGGTGGTTTTCACCACCATTTTGCTATTTTCTTTATTTCTCTCAACTGAGCTCAGCTCCTATCTCTTCAGGAAATAGAAAGGGATAGCTATCTCAAAATACTCGGTGGATCTCACTGTCACATTTTACAGCTGGGTTTTCAGAAGTACCTGAGTGGGCTCTTTGTGTGATACATGAACATTTTTTAAAACTCTGATCCAAGCTGTATATGGATGAAAGTAGAGTGAAGCTGAAGTTTTGACCTAGGACTACAGATAATCTAATCCTCTAGTTCGAGTTCTGTCAAAACTCAGCCATGAACTCATTACTTAATATTTCAGTTCTACAGCTCTATAATAGGATGGAAATGCTGTGGCACGACAGTAATGTTGACAGGATAATAGAGTGGAAGCATCAATGGTGTCAGTGGAAACAGGAGGCACACCCCTCACCCCCTCCATCTTCCATCTTCTGACGTACACTTGTTACCACAGCTGTCTCTGAAAGGTAACTGAAACCTTCTTGACCTTCCATTTCCATAACCCAAAAACTCTCCTTCCAGGATGGCAGGAAAACACTGTGGTGACAAAAGCAAAGAATGTTTTAATGTCTGTCAGTTCAAGCATTTGAAATTTTCAAAGAATAACATGAAGAAATGTTTTCCATTGGTATTGTCGTGCCAACTTAGAAATGGTGAAACACCTCAGCAGGTGTTGATGAATATTCATGAATACTCATGAACACACCAAACTCATTGCTCCTTCCACCCATTAAACCATCATCAGAAAGTGGCAGCTGATGCTGAGCAATACCAAGAGCTCAAGGAAATAAAACTGATGTAGACTTACAGTAATAGATTTTGAAAAGAATTCAGCAGTGGCATAAGTCAGCCCAGTCGCATCAGCTCCTGTGATGTCTGAATTTGGTCAGTGGATGAATCCAAACAAAGCAGATCTTGCTTTAGGAATTAATTGTACATAGCCTTTGTGCAGTTGAGCAGTAAAAATGGTATTCAGGCACAGACAACTCCAGCACTCTCCCTGAGGAAGATTTCTGAGGCAATGAGTCATTGTGATTGAATCCATGCAAAATATTTTCAGAGAGCTGTTTCTTCCCAGGTCACAATGGGCTTGCTTTTGAATTAACAAGTTCTTAAATGAAACTGACCAATTCCTCACATGTTCCAATTTGTGCCCCATTCCTCTCCCAGAAATAAGTAATATGATCATCTGTTCACTAGAATGACTGCCAAAACCCTGGGAGTAATGGTTGTAAATATTTTTAATTTCAAGCTTGTTGAGTTGTTCTAGATTTGTCTGTTGGCTTCAGACAAATCCCAGTTCCCTTACTCACCATCCCGTTTTGTGTTATCCAAAAAGCCAGTAGAAAGTTCTCCTTCATGTTTTCAGACAGAGAACTGCACTCTTTGCGATGTCCTCTAGCTGGAAAAGATAAAAATGCTGCTGCTTCCTATGTGTGAGTCTCTAGAATCCATCTTACTGAGCACAAAAAATCCAAAGAGACAGACATAGGGGCATGAGCATTTGCAGAAATAACTGTACATTATAAAGACATCAGAGGAAAGTAATATAGGCCACCTTCCCCCTAAGATAGTAACACGGATGTGTTTATGAATGACCTTAATTCTGATCGACCTTACAGAGTACTCTGGAATCAGAGACAACATCAGTTGAGTTAAACACCTCAAGTCCTTTGCTGGCAGTAGAGCTGGATGTAGCACAGTTACATGGAAGTCACTTTTGTGTGTTTGCATGCAAAGGTGCTGCATTAACACATGGACTGCAAAATTTTGTTTTCCTTTTGGTGATTCTTGTTTCTCTTGTTTTTGTTTCATGACTTATGTCTTAGTAAAGGCTTTATTTTTCCTTGGAAGCCAAGAGAGCTTCTGTGGAACCAACTTGTTCCTAAACTCTGTGATTTAGCTGTTGCCAAGAAATTTCTATGAGTCTCTGCCATGGGAAGTGGAGGGGGAAAAAAAAAAGGAAAAGAAACTTGAACCCATTTCTTTAAAAGGAAAGCAAAGGAAAGCATAGCAACCACAGTCAGAAACATTTAGCAGTATGGCAGCAGACAGCAGGACATACAAAGAATAACAAAATAGTCTACTGAAGAGGGGAAAAAAGATTTCCGCATCGTCACTTTCTCTGTCGTCACTTTCTCCGTCGTCACTTTCTCTGTCGTCACTTTCCGCGTCGTCACTAATCTAAAAAGCATTTGATGCTTGAAAGAGCATAGTAACAAGTTGGCACTGCATCTAAGCCGTCACTAAAAAATCTAACAACCTTGATAATGGGACTGTCATGTTTTTCACCCTGCTACGGACACAAGTCTTTTTTCCCCCCTCTTCAATAGACAATTTTGTTATTCTTTGTATGTCCTGCTGTCTGCTGCCATACTGCTAAATGTTTCTGACTGTGCTTGAATTTTCCTTTCCTTTTCTCTCTTTTCTTTTTTTTTTCCCCCCTCCACTTCCCATGGCAGAGACTCATAGAAATTTCTTGGCAACAGCTAATTCGCAGAGTTTAGGAACAGGTTGGTTCCACAGAAGCTCTCTTGGCTTCCAAGATAAAATAAAGCCTTTACTAAGACATAAGTCATGAACCAAAACCAAGAGAAATAAGAATCACCAAAAGGAAAACAAAATTTTGCAGTCCATGTGTTAATGCAGCACCTTTGCATCAAAAGACTTGTGTCTGCAGCAGGGTGAAAAACATGACAATCCCGTTATCAAGATTGTTAGGAAAAAAAGTTGATTTTTTTTTTTCCTAAGTTCTGCCAATATATCATGTTAAGTGATGACGGGGAAGGTGATGACATGGAACCCTGCCCTGCAGTCCCTAGGCTTACCTCCCTCTTAGTATGACTCTAGAGACATTTGGGTTTTGTTTTGGTGCTCAAAATGACCCCCTTTCTAAATGCCTTACGCTACCATCACCACCACACCTGCACACATATCAGTCCCAGGGGAATGAAAATCATTTCACTTGAGAATGAATAAGTTGTTCCCTGGAAGCTTTCAATATACCTCTTAATTTCCTCTCTATGTTCAGAAAACAAAGCTGGTTCATGATGTTGAGCAATCCTAGAGACCTGAATAGCTGTTGTCATTCATGTTGTGTTCTTTCACGTTGTGTTCAAAAACGCACTCTATTGCAAACATTGGAACTGTGGCTCCTTAACTTTTGTGTAGATAGTCTGTATGCTATCCCCATTAATTCACTTCTCTTGTAGCCATGGTGAATCCGTCCTGTTTGCTAGGCCGTGCCCTTCTCAACTGGTAATCTGCAGTAACCAAAATACCTCCTGTCTGCTTTGCATCACCTACACAAGCACGGGCTCCCCCTCCAGACAGCTCCCAGGTTCGGGGCTTGATACAGCCCTCCTTTCCACAGAGCATGGAAGAGGGTTAAGTGCTAAAAGCAGGACCAGCCCAAGAGTGCTTATGCTAATGGAAGCTTTAATGCAAGTGCCCTGCCACCTGCCTGACTGACTGCAGGATGCCAGCCTTTGGTCTGCTAGGGTATGCTTAGGAACATTTTATTGGGAAGTGGCCTGGTTTTTAAAAATCCATAATTAGAGGGGGAAATTTGATTTTAAAAAATGCAACCGTGTTACAGAATATCCATGCAAATGGAGAAAAGCATTTCCAAACATGATTCAGTCTGTATGTGTGTGTTTTTCCTATACCTGCACAGCAAACACTTTTTTGCAAGAATTGTATTTTTCTACCATATCATTTTTATTGAGAGGTTTCTTTCTCCTCAAAACCTGTGCTCTGAAGTCATAATTTCCAAAGTCCTAATTTAGTTTGGTTTCATTAAATTTTTTGCTCTCCTGATTTTGAAGAAGAGGTGGAAAGCTTTACTGTAAGGTTTTAAACACTAGAGAATTTTTCAGCACATCCAGGGATGGAAGTTTGGGACCTCATGCTCAGTTTCTGATTGTTGGAGTTAGCAGTGCCATTAGCCTCAAGTCTAGAAGGCTTAAACACATTGGTTTAAAGCTCATAGAAGGGTTTGAGCAGGATGTTTTCTTTTATTTTTTCCTTCCCCACCCCTATGCTAGTACTAAATTACATATATTGCTTCAGATTTCCAACATTTCCCAATCTGGATTAATTTACATTTGGAGAGAGGGTGTGAATTAAACTGTTATAAAAGGCTTAGATGCAGTGCCAACTTGTTACTATGCTCTTTCAAGCATCAAATGCTTTTTCTATGGAGGAATCTCTCAGAGAATTTCTTGCATCTGGAAATCTCTCTCACTGCACAGCTTAATTATCAAATGTGGAATATGACCAGAGGCATTCATAGCAACACATCTCATGGAGACCCTGCTGCAGCTGGAGGCTCTATCATACTACGGACTACAGTAAGGAGGATGTTGCTGTCTTCAAGGAGATTTCAGTGGGAGAAAATCCTAGCTGCTGCAGGGATGCAGAATGCAAGGGAAGAGCTGGAAGCAAGAAGGAGACAAGCAGAGGACAGAGTGCACACCAAAGCGTTACAGCTGACACAGCCAGAACTCGCAGCCTTTGGCTTTAAGTGCACCTACAGTCCAAAGTGAGAAGCTGGGCCTGAAAGCACTTCTTAATTCATTAAATACTGTGGGCATGACTTCAGCTTCCATGCTACTTTTTACATGCTACCTAGTAAACAGCCATGCCTAGGAGCTATACCTAGAAGCCTGCCCTTGTTTTCTACTGGTCTTTTCATCTGAATTTTCTCATATGTCAAGTACCTACAGACATACAATTCCATTTTCTGCCAAGGGATGTGATATAATTCCTGTTCCTTATTGGTTGCAAACATCACATTCATAGCACGAGTTTTAAGGCATTGGATGAGGCTGATTACAATTTGGGTATGTCTAAAGGATGGTCTCATTCCTGCTGTTATTGATACTTGTGTCAGAGCTGGGTTAATCACCAAGGATTTTGCTAGCAAATTGCATTCAAGGTCCATGCAACTTCTCCCTTGCCAGAATTAGCCTCTGCCAATTTTTGTAAGCTCTGTAAAAATTATTCATGGATCACAAACTTCTCAGAGATTGCAATTTCCATCCTGAAGCATTATGGGCCAGTGCAGCCTCAGGACACTCTAAGTATGTTCATCTACTTGTGATATTTAGCCTGCCTTAACTTCCCACTCACTGTCACCTGGGTAAGCATCCTTCTTCAAGTGAGGGAATACAGGCAGGAGTGTAGAGCTGAGTGCCTGGTTTCTCTCCAATGGGCCTTCAGAAGCAGAAGGGATTCAAAGCTTTGAGGGAAATTGTTGGTGATTTTTTTTCTCCTTTGTTCACCTTTTCCAATGAACAGTTACAAGAGGCTTAGAGTTTCTGCATTCCTCTTTACCAGATTTCTTCAGGGGTATGTGATGGGTATTGTAGGGTAGCTACAGAGTACAGCTCTACTCCCATATCACCACGACCAGTGTCAGACAGCCCAAATGCTGCCAGCAAGGATCCTAGTCCTTCTTCCCACCAGTTCAATAGCTTGCCTCCTTTTCTCTCTGACTCTCTTCTGAGTGGGGAGAGAATAATGAATCAGCTTATAACTCATCAAATGTGACTAATAGTTTTATGGTGCCTAACAGATGAGATAAATGTGAACCAATGTGAACTAAAAAGTAAGGAAATTGCCAGGCAGCAGGTTCTAAACAATCAGAAAACAATTTCTTCAACATGGTGCTTAATGCTGTTGTGACTCATAGCCACCAGTTGTAGCAGCAAAAATGGATAAATGTACTTTAAAAAGATTGGAAAGATTTGTGAAGGATGATTCCACCCTTGGCTATTAAATATGATGATCCAAATGCAACCTCTGACTCAGGAAACTTTTCAACTTTGCCAAAAAGTGCCACAATGTTCTAGGAGAAAAAACACTCTTCCAAAAGAAATGTTCCCTATGCATTGACCCTGGCCTCTGCTGATCAGCTGCTGAGCTAGCTGAACTCTGGTATGGCATAATGTTCTTACATTTTTCCTAAAAAATCTGCATTTGGCTAATATAGTGAGTAATCTCTGTCATGCAGGGGCTAATCTATAAGGACTTGTACAGTTCTGATGAATTTCCTACTCACAACCAATATTGTTGGATATGGCTGGATCCTATGCAATTAAATATATCTGTGGTTCTAATAATTGGGGGTTTACCCAACACAGTCTGTATCCATTCTTCTCAGCCATGGCTCACCAAATAAAAATGGAAACTTGTAAACAATGAGAATGTGTCCACACTGTGCTGGCAATGCTTCTGAGTCTGCAATACAGAAGGCAGGCTGCAGAGAGAGAGAGAAAACACTGGTGTGCTGCTGCACCTCCTGACGTAACCCACAACAGACCTGGCTATCCTTGTAGTCACAAAACAATCACTGAAAAAAAACCAAATCCCAAACTACTTTATCCAGTGATTGCATAACCTACACAGCCACGCTGCAGCTGAGGTAAGAATCTTGCAGATTGTTTGGAAAAAGGTCTCAAACCTTAGCTTCTCCAGGCAGGAAACTGCATTCACTCCTGCTCAGCCTAACAGGCTCAGAACTCTCCTGAAACACAGAGGTTAAATTTGCCACTCCAAATAGTCCCACCCAAGAGACTGCCCTGAAGTTTTTTACAGGGAAAGGATTTAATTAGAATGTGATTTCCATGGTACAATGCAATATTCATTACAACAGGACCACCAAAATGTATGCTTTTTGATTCGTGGTACAGGTTTGGTTAAGCAACTTTTAAGATGATCCCTAGGTGGAGAAAGGGCAAAGGCACCAGAGAGGAGGAGAGGCTTTGCTGAGCAGGTTTGAGTGTCATAAATGCACAGTTATGGCTTAGTATTTGTATCACAGTTGACAGATGCTGCAGCAGTCACATGACTAGAACATGACCTCATATTTCGGCTCTCTCCCCTCCTCCCCAGTGATGAGGGCAGTGCTGGCAATTAAATAAGCAGAAGGCATTTCCAGAAGGCTAGTTTGTAAGTTATTTAAAGGAGAAGCTTGCATTTTGGCACAGAGATATACTTTGTATGGACTATTAACAGCTGCTCAACAGTGGCAGTGAAACAAAACTCTTTACCACCACTTGGGAAGTGCACTACAGTAGCTGTTAGGGTAAGAACATTGAATCCCAAATCACATGGGCTTAGATCATCCCTTCCCAAGGAAAGATCTGCAGGAGGGGCAGTAGAAGGAATAAATGCCTCCATGACTCTTCACAGGATTGCTCTGCAGATAGTGGAGCTGCTGCAAGCTCTGATGTCCTCCAGGGAACTATGAGAGATGCTGCAGTCATGAGGAGGCCATCTCTGCCCTGCCACTATCCCAGAAGCCACTCTGGATGCTCTGGCATCCAGATTTCAAAGGAGGATTAAACAACCAGGAAGAATGTATCATTTTATGTAGATTTTCCGGGGGTACTGAACAAACTCCTAAGCCTATCCACTCCTTTTGCATAGATATTGGATTACGCAATTCCCAGAAGGGTCCTGGGAGAAAGACATGGTGTGATACTCTCTCAACAGCTGAACACCACTTCGGCATGCAGGGGAACCCCACCTTGGAAATTTCCAAAGATGCAATTGGCCCCATGGGGATAATTTTCTATCACAGCACTGTTACACAGGGATCAAAGTTGAGATGGGCTGAGAGGTAAAAATCCTAAATTGAAATCCCATCTTTGGCACTGACCCCCATTACAAGTTATACCAATGGGAATTGTTCTAAAAGTGCAGAGATTTTTGTATATTTTAGAGTTTTCTCACTAATGCAGCTGCAATTTGCAGATATTCATGGATTACAGACCTGAAACTTTTCTACAGAGCTTCATTGTTTTCCGTAAGATAAAAAGCAAGAGTCTTCTATAGAAATACTTATCTCTAAACCTTCTTTTCTTTAGCCTGGTGTTGGAGTGAAATGTGGCACATTTATTCTAGTCTACCAAGAGCAGTGGTAATGCTTTGGAGCAGTAAGATCACGCTTAGCCTCGCTGATGTCGACAGCACACCAGAACTGGCTGGGATTTTGATATGCAGGGGGTTTCAGCTCCAGGAAAGCCTTTGCTTGAAAAGTTCTGGCTACATACAGCAGTGATTATTTTGGTTATCCCAGCCAAAGCATGAGCATCCCCAGAAGGACCAGCAGCTCTGTGCCTGTGCTTTGCGCTCAGTGCTCGTGCTCTGCTTTGTTGTTAACGTGTTACAAGACTTCGCTGAAGACCTTCATATAATTACTCGGTTCCAAAAATGAAAGAAAATTAAAAACTAAAAATCTGAGGACAAGAAGAGCACTGTGTGCTTGTGTCACACGTGTGTTGGGTGCTACTACCTGACCACAAGCAAGGGTCTCCTAGTCCTTCGCAGTGTGCTTGAGTGGCTGAGCCTTCATCCCCGGCAAGCGCGGAGCCTGCCCTCCGCAGCACGTGAGGCCGTGCCGAGGCGCTGGCCCGGCCCGCCCCGGGCACGGCTGTCACGGCCCGGTGTTCCCGCAGGAAAACGGGACAGCGCCGTGCGGGCGGCAGCGCCCGCCATGTTGGGAGCCGCGCACGGCGCCATCTTGTGGCC
The DNA here is from genome assembly GCA_013398175.1 of Climacteris rufus. Lineage (NCBI taxonomy): Eukaryota > Metazoa > Chordata > Aves > Passeriformes > Climacteridae > Climacteris > Climacteris rufus. The sequence goes on from VZRZ01004756.1 coordinate 580,385, forward strand.
CCTGAGCGCTGGTGGGGGCAGGGAGGCGGCACCGCCGGCCCCGGGAGCAGTGGCGGCTGAGGACGCCGGTGTCCGTCTCGTTTTGGGGAGAAAGGAAAGCGTTTCAAAGTGGTGTAGGGCCGCCCGATTCTCTGCACAGCGAGCAGCAGCAGCAGCAGCATCAGTAGCGCCCCCTGCGATGCCTCCATGTGCTGGGTGGAGATGGGGATTTTCGGGTGTCTCAAGGAGCCCCAGCTCCTTCCCAGCGTATCAGAATGGAAGTTTCCCCAGTGGAAATCACATCAGCGGCAAAGAACTGCTCCTCGCAGTACAACACACCGGTCGTCGAACATGTCAAAAACCACGGTGATAGATAAGCACCATTCCTTTTCAGGATGAGTCTGCACCCCATTCCTGACTGCACATAGCTGAAAACACAGCTCTCAGTGTTTCACTGACATTTGAAATCCTTAGGCGCCCTGTTTTTTTTTTCACCTAGCCTGGCCTGTGATAAGGTGTTTTCTGATAAAACGTTGAATTGGAAGCGAAAATAATCTGTTGACCAGCTCCATCATTCATCAAATGCTGGTGGCAGTCGGTGGAGAAAACTGTTTTACCCCGTTTGCATGGGCTTCCCCCTCTGCCCGGCTGCACCGACACTCTGCAGGCACTGAGCAGCTCAGGAAACAATGGAGAGAAAGCTCCTGCGCTTTCTGAGGCCTTACATAGCCTTTGGAGCTGGATTTGAACTGAATGAGATTGCCTGGAGTAGGACAGATAACAAAGTGGGATCAGTCACGGTTTTAGGTATTGACCTGTTTGTCACAACATCATCCTTTGGGGAGTCTCACTTTATCTGCCTTCTTGCTAAAGCTTTCCAAAAAGAGTTATTCAAGCCGTTTTACAGTCTGCTGGCCTATGTCATTGAATGAAAAGTTTTCAGAGACAGTGTGTATTCATTAAGATAAGAACATTGATCAAAGCATCTAAGTTTCTACAGGTTTACGCCATACACTTAAGTGCCAGTAAACATTTGAGCATCTAGCTTGCAGTGTTTAGCTTTTCTTTTTTCCCCCTTAATGTTCTTAGCACTGGTAAATTAGGTAGTTATCAAATTATTCGTGCTATTTAGTAAAATGCTGATAGGGTGAAAGCAATAAACAATCTATCACATATTCTATGGCATTCACTTGACGCTTGAACCACTTAAAAGTAGTTAAAAATCACTTATAGGAGGTAAAATATAAAAATATGAGGTCTGTGTGTGAGTCTCATCTAAGCCATGAACATTCAGGAGCAAAGAGAGCTTATTTTCCCAAGTTTCCAGTAAGCCTGCATGGCTTGAGTGTAGGCCATCCGTGATTTATATCACTTACACACCAGACTCTCCCTAACTAGTCTAGGAAAGGAACTTAATCTATTGGTGAAAAGCCTCAGGATATGCCCCCTTATAAATGTTATGTGTCACTGTCACTGAAATTTTATTCAGGGAGTAGATTAAATGACAGTATCATTGACAATTTGTCAAGGGCTTTACAATTTTCTCTTTTTACTTGAACTGGGACTTAAATTGAGCTTCTAAACTCTGCTTGTCTGCTCACAATCTGTCTAATAAAAGAAGGAGATCCTCCTGAACATTTCAATGCCCAAGTTGCTGGTAGGAGTCCCTGATAGATTTCTCTTTTAAATTTAGCATAGCCCAAAATAGTAACTCTTACATAACATATACACAGCAAATACGGGACTTGCTGTAATTTCAGTGAGAGACTGCAGATTTCCTGCTGAATAACTAAGGCAGACAGCATTAGAGTCATGCCCCATATAAAAATCTTGAGCAAATAAGCTTATTCCTACAAAGCAAGGGATAATGTTTCTTGTAGGTATCAGAATATAGTTGACAACCAAATGCACTGTGACAGATCCCAGCTCCTCTCATGTGTCTGTGTGTGGCATTGTGGCCTCTGATTACCTCAGAACTTGCAGAAGCATTGGACTCCCTGTTCCTGAGGCTAAAGAGAGACAGCAAGGCAAGAATTGTCACTCCATTGTTCACAGGCCACCAGGGCTACTCAGGAAGGGAGATAAATAAGATCTCTACTACTTCAGCTTGCTGGCTCTCTGTGGAGCATATGCTCCTCCATGCAGCCCGTGTCTTAGATCGGAGATCTTGAAGGAGCAAAGAACAGGAACTAGACCTTCCTGGCATAGTATGTTTGGCAGACAATCTAGCAAAATAAATCAATTTTCACCTCCTCCTGCCTTTTGTTTTCTGTAGCTTAACACCTCCCCTAAGAGCAAACCGCAGAGCAATTGCAGAGCTGGCACACTGTATGTGTGTGTGCCACAGCTGGAGCTTGATCCCTGCCATGTTCCAGGGGTGAATCAGTGAAATATTACATCCTCTGAGTGCTCTCTGGATGTTCAGGCTGACAGCCTTTGAGGACTGTAGCTTACTGAGCTGCATAGGAGTCAGCTGTTCCAGTAGGCAGGATACCAGGGTGCTGCAGCATCCCAGAGTTACCCCAGCACTGTTCTACTGGAGGATGCAGCAAGGACCTTCACTGTGCTTAATAAGATGGTAGTAGTCATGTGGACTCTTGGACAAGATTTCATTTCATTGAATTGCTGGCACCTTGAATATAAAGTACAGGCTGGACAGAATTTGTCCCTGTGTCATTTGATGAGATTATTTACACAGAGGAATTTGCTTAGCTAAGAAACCTGGATGGAAACACACACACATCAAATAAGCAATTACCCCCATACCCATAGGCTTATGGAGATCAATCATACTGTCCTGTAGTCCCTGCCATTTCCTGGATTGCTTTCAAAATAAAAAACCTAACAGGAAAGGCATTAACTCATTATTAGATTAGCCTTGATTTTGCCTTGAGAATTTTTGATCTGATAAGAAGTATCCCCTCAGCTGATTTGGTAAGGTACTCTTTTCTTCTCGGTATAAATGATGATGCAGACAAGGCAGGGAGTCTCAAAACCAGTTCATTACACAGAGGAAATGTATCAGTTTCATTAGAAGGATGATATTGCACCAATTTAACAGTGTATTTCCTTTAAACTTTGTTTATCCTGGTGAAGTTTCTCTCAGACTAGTGCAGAGTATGTACATACATACACAGCTGCACCTGATGAACTAAAGAAGTGTGATGCCATAGTTTTTAGCTAAATCATTAAAACTCTTCAATGAATATTTAGGTGTGGCATTTATCTGTCCTTCAGACCCAAAGTAGATCCTGCTTTCTTGTCTCTCTTAGGAACTGTTACTGTTTTCTGTGCTGATACAAAAGGTTGGGGATTGAACATGTGTAGTGTCATTCTTCTGCTTGCTTCCCCACAGACTCTAGGTTTTCTGGACCCATAGAAGTAGAAGGCAGCAGTAACTGGAAAGATAGCTTGAATGCCCCACATTTTCATCCATAGCCGTGAATATGCTTTTTCTGCTCCCACAGAGTCCCAGCAATCCAGAGCTTCTGGATTCTATGCCTTTATTAGGTGTCATGACTGCTGGTCAAAATAAAACTTCCCTAAGGGGTAAAAAAAAAAAAAAAA
>VZRZ01004756.1:584025-596714 GCA_013398175.1 Climacteris rufus
AAAAAAAAAATCAGAGGAGCTTGCCTTTGTGTATGCAAAGACTGGCAATAAACCCCATGGTAACATGGGAAGGAAGACTCAAAAAAATTAGAAGTGAGAGATCTAGCATGTTATGAATATCTGAAAGTCTTACTACAAATCAGGCTGTAGCTGCATGTTTTCAACAGTGAAGGATAGTTAGATACTGAGTGTACTGAATTCCCTGTCGTTCATAGTCTTCTGTGACAGGGAAGGATGTCTTCCTAAAAGCCTGACTACTTTTCACAGGAGAGGTGTGGAGTTTAAATAGGAATTCCTGGGTTACTTGCTTTGGTCAGTCGTTTGGAAGAAGTCAGACTAGACCGTCATAATTGATACATTTGAATTTAAACTCTTTGAAACTGAGATTTTGTTTCCCTAATAACAACAGGGGAACAGTGCTATTGCCCTTAAAGGGAGTTTAATCTCATGTGTCCATGGAAGACTGTTGCGCATCTGCTGGCAGGCAGGCTCCAGCAGAAACTCCAGCCTGCCAGTCTCTGGCAGCCTGGGTCTTATTTTGGAAGACTGTCAATGATTTAGGATATAAATCATCAATAAACCGTATAATCCCAATTTAGAGGTTGAATTTAAAATAAAGACAACTTGATTTAAAGTGTTAGATTAGAAGCAGGACTCATAAATAGTCATGTGGAAGACATTTAAATAATACAAATACCTTTTATGAGACACAGTACAGAATTCAATAAATATTTAAATAAAATACTTGTGTTGAGGTTTTTGTCAGAAAACCCTTGGAGAATTATTGGTTTAATCAGGTTCTTGCTGGTACTATAAATCTGCCTTAAAGAACACTTTCTCTCACATGTCCTGACAGGGGCCAGATAAACACCTTGGGGTACTCCTGCTGTGCTAAGGTCACCTTTATGCAGAGATAAATCACAATGCTCTACTTAGCAGCATCAGAACAGCAGTTAAATGATGCATAAATCTTGAGCTCTTCAGGAGTTATTTTCACCCTCTCTGTATGAGAAGAAAAGCAAGTCGTTCCTTTAATCCTGTGGCTTCTGTATTAAAATAAGCCTTGATGCTAATCCCTGGCTATCTGGATTTAAACTGACATATATCCTACAGCTTCAAATACCAGAACATCTGAGTTACCAATGTGCCCTTAAACCCAGAGCATTTATTTGCTTAATCACACCAAAGGACAGAAAAGTCATTATACTCCCAGTGTTTCCCTAATACTGCAGTGGTTTCCTTCAAAAACCCAGGCAGTTTTCCTGACATTATTTCCTTTTGGTGCAGTGTTCTCACTGTTCCCCACTGTGACTTGAAAAAACACGATGAGCAAGGTAAATGTCACAGAGCAGCACATCAAGATTGTATTGGCATCTTGCATAAATTCAACTACACAACTTACAAACTGGAGTTTGCACTGAAATTCCACAAAAGGCAGGTGACTTCACTTATATGTGAGCAGATTTTCTCCCTGACAGAAACATCAGGATTCTTAGGCACTGATCCTAGTACAAATTTGACCAAAAAGAAATCTTAGTAAATTATAAGGCATCCATGTTTCTGGTTTTTATGAGTGTATATGTGATAGTAATGTATCAGAACAATGCTCCTGTAGTGGTTACTTCAGCAATGCAATCATGTCAAGCTTCACAAGTGAAGCCCTTCAGGAAAGAGGTGAAAATAGGTGAGAGCTGCTGAAACTCCCTTTGCATTCTCTTTCCTCCAGAAGCCTTTCTGAAGATTACCACTGCCCTGTCACTAAAGCTCATCTGTCTAAATGGAATACATTAAGGCAAACCATAGCACTTTTTTGGAGATGGATACCAGCACTATATATGCTCTGGTGCTAGAGAATCAGCAAATGAACAGGAAAGACCATTTCAACATGGAAGAAAATGTTGGCATGACCTCTGCTGGCAGAGCAAAGTTCTCAACAGATTTTAATGCTCAGAGTAATGAAACCTTAGCTGCAAAGCAGTCTCTGCAAAGAGGCTTCTCACTAACTCATGCTAACCAGGAGGACAAAGCATCCATTTCTGAAATCTCTGATCCTCTTCCAGGTACCGAAGAACCTCAGGCACAGATTTTAAAACCTGATCTAGAGATACCACATCAAGCCCAAATGTATCTTTTTTCCCATCTTAAACTACAGCAGCTACTGTTAGGCACAGCAAAAAGTGTCTTTGAAGTAAGGCAAGCTACAGAAACACAATATGTAATTTATGTATGGCCATTAATAAAGATGGAAGAGAGTTCCAGCTCCTTTTGACACAATTTTCCAAACATACTTCTTTTCCAAGAAAGTATCTACACTTCAATCTAAGAAAAACTGCAACAGTTTTTGAAATGCCAAGATCATCTTGTGACAAAGCATGGAGTGGGGAGTAAGCAGGACACTGCTAGGAGAAATGGGTGTTTTGTCTTCACAAGCGACTCAATCTGAAAGAACTGGCCATGTGAAGCCACCCAAATTTGCTGCAATATCTAGCACAGGCTGAACTTCTGAACTTTGGGGGGGAAATGTGCAGGCTTAATAGACTTATGAATATTAGCTCCTCTGCCCAAGGTGGGCTTAAAGCTAATTTTAATAGTCATGCAATGCATGATGGGGGGAGGGATACATGTTAAAGGGGGAATGTGTAGTGGCTGTACCTTCCTAGTGTCTCAGCCAGTGGGGTAAGGAGGAGGGCAACATGTGGTTGGGAATTTAGGATAAAATGAGGTGGTGTCCTCCAAAAACTCAAGAGACCCCATGGCCTAGTGGGCTCTCTTCCTTTATTTGAATAAAGTTGGTTCTTGCAGGACTCCTCTGCCTCCTTGGTGGATGCTGGCCTTTCACAGTGTGACTTTCCTCACAACACCATCTCTCACAAAGTTAATATTTCTTTTCCAGTGACTAAATGCAGCTGCTAAAGCCTACTGTGATGCCTAAAAGGATCTGATTACTTTGAGCACTGCCTGGCTGAGGAACTCCTGGTCCTTGACACTGAGTACTCACATAATCACATGAAAAGAGAGATGCACATTTCTTCCAAAGGTTCTTTTGACAACATTCATTTGTTCTGTTTGCAATTCAAGGACTTTTTGCTTTTGGAATAATGGAAACCTTTGAAAGGATTCAAAACAAAGCATGTTTAGAGAAAATGCCATACTTGTGAGAAAGGAAAGGGTTTTTTAAATAGATGTTTGTTGTCATCTAATTCTTACTTGAGTGGCTGGCAGCAATTGAGACCCTCAAAGTAAGCAAATTTCTTTTCTTGCTGAAATTGTAGCAGGTAACTTTACATTTCAAAGCTGTATGCTAGGGGAAAAACCAAACAACAAAATCTTGAAAATCAAAGACAGTCTGTTACTGTGTCAATTCCAAGAGTGTTTCTATTTCCTGGGATATACTGGCTGATGATACATCCAGTGAATATCTATATATTAGGTGTAAAGTACATATATATATATATATATATATATACACACACATATAAAAGTGACTGATCTCTTCTAGTCCTCAGGAATTTCTGCTTCAATACTCATGTAGTAAACAAGTAGAAAGTAAGGAATGTTTCTCTATTGTCTCTTTGAAGATCAAGGCTTGAAAGTTAAAGTTTTAAACTGCTTCTAACCAAAACTTTAGAAACTGCATTATTTTAGAAAATGAGGCACCCTGTTTTGAAGTCATTAAAACAGCTTGTGGTTGATACATCAGCCAAGCAAGCAATACACTTTTTGGTACATCAGGTGAACTTTGCCTGAATACCAAGGAGCCAGACAAGGAACTTTAAGGGAGCAAAGATGATGTTCTCCATGGACGTGCTCTTGCTGTGAGGTGGATGTGACGCTGCCACTCTCAAAACCCTCTATAAGCAAGTGTCCAACCTGCCACAGGGGCTGCAAAATCTGCAAAGTGTTGGAGCCTCTGCTGTCTGTGCTGTTCTTTGCTGTCCCGGCTGCTCCTACGAGGCTGCTCATGCCCCACTCTATTCAGGACTGCACTCACCACATTTTTCGTGCTACAGAATCAATGATTTCTGCACCTGTGCCAAGTATTCAAAAATCATGACTCAGATTCTAACATCATGATTGGCTTAAAACTTATGAGATTTTTTTTTTTTTAAGAAATAAGAGCCTTAGAGCTTTTTAAATTGTCATCTGGGCTCTGGGCTTCTTTGGGTGTTTTCCTAACTATGAGAGCTGGAAACTTGAAAAAAAAGTGTGTACTGTGTAATCACCTGACTGGTGGCTGTGACTTTAATTAAAATCTTTAAGAGCCAGCAGTACTGGTTTTCATTTGTATATCCAGTTTTCACAGTAGAAAAAAAAAAGAAATTGAAGAAATTTAGCTTCTGTAGCCTAGTGCTGAAGAGGGACCTAAAGGATTTTACACTCAGTTACTCAGTTGTGCACTTCAGGCAGGAGGGGAATTATTGCAGGCAGGGAGGCAAAATTGACTGGGTTACCTTTGGAGTCACACTCCGGAGTCCAGCAGGGGCCTCAACAACTCCTGGTGTGAGCCGGAGCCTCCCCAGGGCCGGTGTCATTTGTGCTGCACCTCCCAAGGCCCTGTGAAGCAGAGACTACCCAGAGCTTAGCGCCTACCAACCCGGCTCCTGGTCTGCCCTGTGTGCTGCAGCTGGGAGAAAAGCCAATGTGTCATTCCTAAACCAGTTCTTCATAGCCCAGAGTGGCCCTTGGAGCAGAAAGTGCTCTCAGCAGATTACTTACCTCTGTGTGATAATGCCAGAAGAGATTTCAAGGCAGGAAACACGCAAGTAAAATCTGCAGCGTTCTTAATGAGCTGGTTGAGATGTGCTAATTATTTTGAATTTTCTATTTTTAATATATTTTCTAATACAAGTTTCTTTTTGAAGTGGAATTAGAAAATTTAGGGAAAAGGGGTTTTCCTGAAAGCCAGAAAGTTATTATAAAAGTGAAAAAGCCACTTCATTTAGAAAACACTTTATTTTAAATTTTGCATACAAGTGCTCAGAACTTTTTACCCATATACACATTTCACACACAGAGGTATGCACAAAGTCTGTAGTTAAAGTGAATTAACCTTTTGTTAAAAAAAGTGATGAACCAAAAAACATACTGTTACCTTACTGTATTTTGAGACAAATGACCTTTGAATCAGGTTCTTGTCACCGCTGGAATGCTGGAGACGCAGAAAAGAAAGAGCCAGAGCCAGCTGTGTTCATGTTCAGAGGAAAGGAAGGAAGGGGGGGAAGACCCACCTTCTTTTAATTCTTATATACACTTTTAGAAATCACTGTTCATTGGAGGAAATTACCTATTCCTCCTTTAACTACAGTGGTCAAAAGAAATGTTCATCAAAGATTTGTGTCCATGGGAAAGGAAAGCAATAACAAGATAATTCTACAATAACATAGCTATGTTTACAGAATACTAGTCTTGGGAACTAGCTAGTATGAAACTAGCTAATTTTTAACAGTAAAAAGTAAGGCAACAGGTTCTGGTTTAGAAATGAACATACGAGGGCGCTGCATCTAAATGACCTGATAAAAGTTTATAGGAGACCGTGTACTCTAAGAGTGAAGGCTCAGAGCCCTGCCTGTTAGTTTTGTTACACTGCAGTCTTCACCACTGGCTCCTGCTCTGAGGCAACTGCACAAAAATATATCACACAAGGTTTGGGTTTGCTTTTCTAAAGCAACAGGTGCTGAGTCATTTTGGTCTGGTTTAAGAGCAGTGAGGCAGGACAGCAGTATCTAAGGCACGGGTTAGCTGCCAAACTTCTGAAGTAGCCTGTAAGAGTGTTCCTCCTGGGAAGGCTCTGCCCTGCCCTGCCCTGCCGGGCCAGTGCACGTGTCCCCGGGATGGAGGCTTCATTCCTCACCTTGGCCGCAGGGCTTGTTCTTGCCCTCACTCCAGAGCACTGGCTAGCAATGCAAGGGAAACAGCACTCGGGAAACGGTGAGCCACAGTCAAAATTACATTGTGAGACCACTCCAGATGGAAAAGATTTATATCCATGAACTCTAAGTAATAGGAGAATCTATGCTGCTTAATTCCTAACTCTGAGGCTCTGCTTTCCAGTCAGTGAGTTTTAAGGTTGAAGAAGAAAGGAGGATTCCTTACAGATTTTTTTGGAGAGTGTAAATAAGGACAGTGTAAGGTACATGAATGTAGTAATTCTTTTCTCAGTTGTATCGGGCATTGTGAGATCCATGACAAAAGGGGTTATCTCTTAAACTCAAGGACTGACAAAATGACACAACCAAGGCCACTGCTGTACATCAAGATGTGCACTGTAAGGTACAATACATTTATCATCAGTGTGACTTGCTGCTATTTACCATCCAAAAAATGCTGGAATTGAGACTCTTTGGTTCTTCCAGTGCTGGTAAATAAGCTCCATCTACTGGTTGTTATGCATGACGAAGAGATAGGACTGAAGACATTATTCATTCATGTAATACTTGTATTAAGACAGTCCTCAGTCTTGTGTGGGATTGTTAGAATTGTCTTCTTTTAGATTCACTACAGTCAAGTGCCTAAGCTTTTGCTTTTGGAATTCTGAGGAACAGCATAGAAAATGGATGCACAAATTTTCTGGCCAGAATGTTTTCCCAAGGCAAAGGAGGAGATGAATGTGCCTGAGATGACCAAATAATGGGTGCATGCAGATATGCCTGGGTCAGAGTCCTAGGACTGGCAGGTTAAATTCACTGTGCAAAAAGGACACACAGGTCCTGGAGTGCTCCACTTGCCCTAGGAAGATGGTGGCCGGGAGTGTGGTGGCTGGGTCCCTTCCAGAACTTCCACACTCAGACAATTTGCATTCATACCACTCAGCATTTCTGTTACAGTTGTCTACAACAGCACTACAACTGTGAAGAAAACATTTTCCCAGGCCATTAAAATTTCTGAAGTCTTGAAGGTATTTCTTCATTTTGTATCAAATGAAACCACAAACTTTCCAGAAAGCAAGTGTTCCTTTTTTTTTTTTTTTCAGATAGCATGCTTAGACTTTCTAGCTTTGCATGCATCTGAGCTCGACCTAGACAATCACCATTTTAGGTCTAGTAACTAGGTCAGAGGGAACTGGGTCAGAGGGAAAACAGACCATTAAGATGCAGGTGCAGATGAACCAAGTTCCCTGTTGCAATACTGCAATATTAATGGGACAGGACAAGTATGTTCCAGATGGATCTGGTAAGTCTAGGCGTGGTAGCTAAAGTACTCACCTGGCTTACAAGAGAGCTTTGTGCAAGATTAAATCCTGAGTCCAGAAGTCTCATGAGTATCAGACATCCTGGAAGACCACTCTTGTCAGCTAGCTGTAAGGCCAGATTCCTGCTGCCTTTCTCAATGCTGTATTTATTTTCTGATTCACAACAGAAGTTACTCCAGAAGGAGAAACTCCCATTCTAGAATCATTTATTGCCTATGGATTAGAACACTTACCTAAGACATGGAAGACACAACTTGTCCCTTCTCTAAATCAGGCTGTTTTCTCACTTCTCGGGTGAGGATCCTGTTACTGCATTACAGGTCTTCTGTCTTACTACTGGGTTCTAGGTTTTCTGTTGAATTGTGAGAAGGCATCACTTGGTTTTTTCTCCTGAGACCTCATGCCTAAATAACTTGTATACAGAGGCATACCTTTGGTATAGAGATAGTTATTTAATGTCCTTGGAGGAGCTCCCATTTTATTCTGCTTCCTGTCATCTACTTACGGCTAAAAGCATGTAGCATGTTAACCACATTTTCTGCCTTCATAAAAATGTTTACATTTCATAGCTGAAAAGAGAAGCACATAAGCTTCTCCCTGTTTAGACAGAGTCTGAATGAGTCAACGGCGTAAGACTGAGTTAATGACTGATATCACCAAGAGACAGGGCCCTTAAGAACTAGCTCTTGCCAATTTTAAGTCATGGTTTAACATGGCCCTCATGTCTGAAAACGTGTGATCATTTAAAACTTGTGGCTTCAGTTTTTGTGTCTGTTGTTATTGACAAACATGCCTTACTGCTCTTGCACAAAAAATGCTTAAACATCAATAACAGTACACTCTGAATGGTTGAAAAGCACAATTTTCACCTGTGATTAAATGTGCTTTAATTTACATTTATGAGCATTTTTATTGGATGGCTTAGTTCTGATGGTTTCTCTTTACCTCTTATGCCAGTGTGGAGATAAAGAAAAACCCAGTGCAGCTGCACCACTGTTTTGTTGTTCCTCACCTATAAGTCTCTGATACTGGTAAATCTTTCCCCTAAAGCTTTGAGCTGCTTTTATCCCTCTGACCACTAACAAAGGGTACAGTCCTGCCAGTCCATAACAAGAGAGTAACTAACCAGTAGTGCCTCTCCTTCCTTCCTTCCTATTGCCACTACTTAGAGGGCAGGGTGCTGAACTGCCTGCCAGTCCTCAGTGTGTCAGCACTGAAAACCTGAGATGATGCTTGGCAAATCTTCTCTGGGGCTGCAGGTTGCACAGGGCAGCCAAAGCAGGGCTGTCAGCCTGCTCTGCTTGCTTATTTTTCCTCACAAGGGGAAGAGAAACTCAAATTTCTACTGCTAAAGGGTGTAGCTGTGGTCATTCCAGCCACATGTCAATACTGAAGAAATAGACTCCTAAATGGTGCTGTGTTCTGCTTCAGTGTACGCTCACATCAGGAAATCATCAGCTCAAAGGTTAATGTGAAGAAGCTCTTTTCCCCATTACCGTTTGACCTTGTTGTCTGGATTCCTCTCACAGCCCAGCACTTATTCTGCTTTCTGTGAGGAGATGCAGCCAGAGTAGGTGGTTATTAACAGACCAGTTGTGATGACTGTAGCTTGGCCCTAATGCTACTCTGCCTGGAAACTACTCTGGAAGCGGGACCATTGGCCAAGGCCAGCTGATTTAGAACAGTCATCCCAATAGAGTGAGACTGAAGATGCAGGAAACTGGAAGGCAGAAGAAAGCAAGCTCTTGAAATTTAAACAACAGCAAAGCCAAGATCCACAGCCTTTCAGGTTCCTTGGGTGAAAACCCCAGTTCTACCAATGAGGGCAACACATGCCTTTTAGTTTCTGTGGAAAGATTCCACTGCACATTCTGAGTTCCTGTATCTCTCCATAAGTGCCATATTCCTGTGCCTCACGTTTCGCACATGTACTTCCTTTGTGACATGAAGAATCTGCTCAGCTTCATGTTTTTCTCTCCTGCCCCATCCCTCCCATGAGGGAGGCTGCATACTCCAAACCCCATCTCCTCTCAGAACAAGGTACAAGTTTTCCTTTTCCTAGTACAATGGTCAAAAGACTTCCCCTGGTCAACATGTGCTCCTTTTAGTTCCTTGAACTCTGAACATCCGTGTTTTCAAAAGCCGCTTCCTTCTCTTTGTTTCTTCTTTTTTTCTGGGATTTTTCTGTGACATCTCCAGCTCTTACAGACCACTGGATGCAAGGGCAGTCATACATTTGTTCTAAGGCAGTTCTTTTTAAATGGAAGGCTATTAATGGCAGTGACTCACTTCGATGTTTTTCCCTTTTCAGGGAGTTATATGACACCAGCTGTTGTAGGAAATTGCTGATTCACTATAATCTCAACCTTTCCACAGTACAGCAATTTTATACCTTTATCCAGCATGCATAAATTTGAAATAAGTGGGGTTTCCTACCTGTCATTCTTAAAAATGAGCTTTGGCCTCAAGTGAGTTTATAGAATTGTTTGATGCAGGCCTAAATACAAACATGACTACTGCCTAGAAATTTGGGGGAATTATACTGTAAGTGCCAAAATGTGAAGCCTAGAATGTGTGAGAAAGGATCCAATATACCATGCTCCAATGCTTTATTTGGCATCATTTATACAGGTCCAGGAGAAGGTTTTGCACAACCATTTCACTGGGTGGCTGCTAGCAAGGTGTAAGTGACTCAACATCAGTGCTACAGAATCCAGCCCAGAATTTTTTTCTGCTGTATGTGCTGTGTCATGATGAATGCATCATGGAAAGGAAAAATTATGTCTGCTGTAGGAAACAGGTTGCTTGAAGCCATTTAAAAAATTTTCTTTCTTTTCATTTCTCAGGCAAAGGAAATGTGGAGATTTGTTTGCAGAAATGTAAGAAGATAGTGTAAAAAATCGTGAGCTGAAGCTGTCTGATAACTCACCTGTACTAAAACTCATGTAAACAGACACCATTTTCCATGGGAAATGTCTTCTCTCTGGTTGTCTGACAGCCTTTTGTGACTCAGAAGACACTCAAACATCACGACATTAAAGTGAACTATTATTTTTCCAGTGGAGAAAACTGACAAAAAGGAATTCACTTGTACAAACAAGTGCAAATCAGTGAAAGAACTGGGATAGATTCCTGAGGTTTACCCAGTATTATGGAGGAAGGTCAAGTTCAGTTCCCACTAAGTGGAGTGTTGTGGATATCAGAAGTGTTAGAGAGTTAAAGTGCTGGGGCTCTGCTGGGTTCTTCTAATGCTTCAGGGAAGAAGCTGGAACTTCTGGTCAAGGAACAGAAACACAACCTGTGGGAGAAATGTGAAAACAATAGAGAACCCATTCTAGACTGATGAATTATTTGCTCTCGACAATTTTTTCAACCCAAAATTCAGATAGAATGGGAGAATGATGGTTTCTAGGTAAAAATATTTGTAAGTGTTTTAGCTTTGCCTGGGACCAGTGAGTTGGAGTGTGGGACATGAAGGATTGCATGAGAACAGGGCCAGACTTCACCTTTTTCCTTACTGCAGATGTGTATTTTGAGAGCTGACCTTTGTTATGAGGCCAGTGCCTTTGATGAATTCTTAAAAGTCGGTCACTGAGTTTTGCTAGTTGGGTGGTTTTGTTTTGTGGTTTTTTTATGGGCCAAGTTTAGCAAAGTGTCTGCTTTTTCCCTAGAATACCTGTAGTTACAGGCTTGTGCTGAGAGCATGGACAAATATCTGGGAAGTATGGGCCAGTGAAGGAGAGCGGATGCAAAGTAATTTCTCATTGCTGGCTGAATGTAAATGAAGACTTGCATTTACTGTGGTAACAAGATAATTTGGGGTTACTGTGGTTTCTTTCAGTTCTGTCACGAGTACTCACATGGCCTATTTTTCACTTACATGGTTCTTTCACTCAGGGGGAACACTGTTCCATTATTGTGATGTCTGCAAGCCAAATATAGAGCCACTTCAAGGCTGCTTTAATTGACACAGAAGCTTCTGATTATTTTCTATTCTCCCCAGCATATAAAGAACACTGTATTACAGTACAGCATGGGCCACTCCCGAAAAACTGCCAGGGCCCTCATCCCATCTTCAGCAGTGGATGGTTCTTAGAGCAGGCAGGTGTAGAGCTCTTTCTTGTTGCTCTGGGAAAGCTTTTCACATGGGTGTTTGCACTCCAGACCTTCTAAGTGTTGCTAGTTCAATGGAGCAGTGCAGGTGCTGGAAAGAAGACCTTTGGAATAGACTCATACCAGGTACTCATCCTCCCTATACGTCAGTCTTCCCAGCTCAACATGAAGTCATTAATACCTGGTTAGCTTTTTGCTGAGTGATAGATGTGTCTGGCATTCATGCTTGCACAGCTCTTGGAGGCCCCTGCATATTTACCTTAGGAATGTCATTACTGTTTATGTATTTACTTATTTGTGTGGTTTATCACTGGGGTATCTAGACACTCCTGACCCATCTATCAGAAGACTGGAAATTACACCCTACTCAAGTCCAGTTCCCCTGCTACTGCAGATCTCTATATAATTTGCCATGAACTGATAGAGGTCTAGCTAGCTAAGTACTCAGTATTCTTTCCCCTCCTACTTCCACAGAAAGGCTACTGCAGGCTATCACTCCTTTAAGGAAAAAAAATCTCCTGATTTCCAACCAAAACATATTTGCAACACATTTACACGTTAAATGCTTCTGTGGAAACACTTCACTTTACATATTTTTTGTCCCTTTTCAGGCTCAAGTCACCCAACATATTTATTGCATCTGCTCTCAGTCTTTGTTTTGCAAAAGCTTCCATCCTCTTTATCTTACTTTTAAATCTTCTTAGCAGGCATGCAAGTCCCAGTTCACCTGTTTTTGAATGTGAGTGACCAGAATCACAGGACGGAACCAGAGTTGCAAGTAGAATCTCTGCTATGACCTACTGAATATTTGCACTTCTGCTGTGGCATTTCATACCTGGGATCGCATTTCCCAGAATCACAGATGTGTTAGGCTTTCCAGGGACCTCTTGAGATCATCTAGTCCAATGACCTTGCCAAGGCAGGGTCACCTAGAGCAGGTTGCACAGGAATGCGTCCAGGTGGATTTTGAGTGTCTCCAGAGAGGGAGACGCCACAATTTCCCTGGGCAGCCTGTTCCAGTGCTCTGACACCCTCAATAAAGAAATTCTTCCTCATGTTGAGACGGAATTTATTGTGTTCTAGTTTATGGCCACTGCTCTTCATCTTGTTGCTGGCACCACCAAAAAGAGTCTGGCATCAACCTCTTGGCACTTGCTTTTGAGATATTTATATGCACTAATAGGATCCCCTCTCAGTTTTCTCTTCTCTAGATTAAACAGGCCGAGCTCTCAGTCTCTCCCCACAAGAGAGATACTCCAGACCCTTCATCATCTTCATTACCATCTGCTGGACCCTCTTTAGGAGCCCCATGCCTCTCTTGTCCAGAGGAGCTCAGACCTGGACACAGTATCCTTCTTTTTTCTTTTTTCTTTTTTTTTTTTTTTTC
>VZRZ01004756.1:597009-655455 GCA_013398175.1 Climacteris rufus
GGGCCGCCGGCGCCTGGGGGCGATTAAATCGGGCTCTGTGTGCCGCCGACTGCCCCCTCCTTGGCTCGGGCCGCCGGCACCTTCCGGCCTCCCCGCTGCTCTCGGTGCGGCGCCTGCACGTGTGCGGTGCCCCGGCGCTGTCCCCCAGCCCGGCGCTTGGCCGCTCCGTCCGACGACCCCCCCGCCCCCGGGAGCGGAAAAACGGGTCTCCAGGTCTCACCGGGAAAGCGGAGTCGCGGCTGGAAAGACTCTGCTTACTGTTCCCAAGATTCTTAGGAAACGCACTTTCACATCAGAATAACTGGTTTTTTCACCCAGGTGCTGTATTCCATTGAGCTCAAGGAGGCATTTTGAGCAGACTAAGGGCGTTGCTAATGTGTCTTAAGGTATAAAACAAAATGGATTTTGTATCAGACACGTGTATTAAGTAGCTGTTACATGGACTTTTGTACACAGATAATCTATCACTCCATGCACCAAGTAAGCTCTCAAAAAAGTGGCATGTGGAAAATATGAAAGAATTTGACTTAAAATGGTGAAAAGTATTTAAAAATGGTTGCCACTTATTTTTTCTGCTTTTTAACCGTTGTATCCCATAGGAAATGCTTCATGCATTCTTATGATGGTTGTTTCAATTCTCATTTTATGGTTATGCATAACTTATGTATGCTGAACAGCATGTTGTTTCCTCTTTTCTTATAGCATCATCATGCCTGTCACCCTAAATCTTCGGCTTAATTCTTTCCTGTCCTCATGGCGCTGCTGTTTCTTTTAATTCCTTCTTTAGTGTAGCAGCTTTCATCCACTTTTCCTGTTCCTCTGCACACTTCCACTACACATGCCAGCACCTGTCATTTAGTTAATTCCATCACCCAGGAAAGTGAATTAACAATGGAGGAGTAACAAGCTGGTTTCCTGTCCTGAAAGGAATCGTTAATAATATGTGTAGGACCTGACTGTTGGGCTTCAGCTGCTTCAGCTGCCATCACTGTGCCTGGATAAATAACAGGGTTCTTTTAAAAAAAATTTAAAAGTAATGCTCTATTGAGGGAAGATAATCAACCTTATTCACCCACAAAGGTGACATCTCTGAGAGTAAGGAAGTAGGACAAGAGACAATTCCACAAAGGCCACTGGCTCAGTGAAGTAGGCTCTAATTGTAAGATAGTCACTCTGAATCATGCCAGGCACCAGACTGGATCCTTTCTGCCCCAGATTTGAAGAAAATAGGAAGGCCTGTGCCTAACCCTGATCCTGTTCCTGTTGTGTATTGAAGCATCTAAGTTTAGACTTTAATGGATGGATATTGTGCAAATAGTCATCTCAGAGCTCAGTCTGAATGGCTGGACAATGTCCTGTGTTTGGGTAAGAATTATAAAACTGTCACAGTTCGTCAATGCTTCAGGGCACGTTAACAATGCACTCCAGGAAGACCTGCTTGGAGAGAATAAATTGGTTTGTTTTGCTATTTTTGCAGTGGGAATCATATCACATGTTCTGACTTACTTTCAAAGAGTTGACATTCTTCTCTGAGTTGACAAGGTGCTTACAGAAATCTGTTGGTTTAAGGCTGGTCAGGCCCTCTCAAGCCTGAAAAGAAGTTAATCTAACAGCTAAGGTGTTTGATAACAGGCAGATGTTTGCCCAGAAATAACTTTGGCTTTCTATTATGGCAAAATGTTTAAGCTTTTGTCAGTGTCTTTATTGTGTCCTCAAGAATTTTTGGTCTTGAAAATAGCTAAGAATTCTTGCTGCTGCTTGCTGCTCAGTGCAAGATGCCTATCCTTTATTCCACCACAAATTGTGTGTCAGCTGTAATTTAGAAGTCATAGGATTGGTAGCTGTTTATAACTGTAGATAATAATGTGGTTACTGTGTACACTGAGAAGCACATGCAGGCATGAAGCTTTCCATGGGATAGCTCTGATCACAGATTCTGTGTAAGAACAAATTTTTCAGTGAGATAATAAAACAAACCCTCATCAGAGGGATTATTCCATGAGAAGACTGTGTGACAATACATTCATAAAAGGGACTGAGATGGAGATAAGCCCACAGGCCATAACTACAACTGGCAGCATATCTCTTCACTCTTTAACTGAAGGTAAAACTTTCTCACTGCCCTTCATGCTCCTCTAGATCAGCTAGAGTTACTTCTTACACCTGTCAAGAAGTTTTTCAGGATTTCAGATCCTGAAGAACCTAGATCTTCAACACAATTAGTAATCCTCTTTAAGGCCTTACATAATGAAATTGAGGTTATTGTCTCAATAAAGTAAATAATTTCTTTGGGTTTGATTTGATTTACTGGTTTCAAAAGAAAATGTGTGTGGGAAGATCAGAGTCTGTCCAGGAAACCATGCCTAGTATTCCACTTTCTTCTAGGTTTTTAAGAGAGCTGCAGATTATGAAATATTTATCTTTGTCTTCAGGAGGGGGATTTTAGTAAACAGTGAACAACTGGATAGACCGGAAATTCATGGAGGGGTTGGAAAGAGAAAAGGATTTTAGAGATCTTAAAAGCCACAAAGACTCCCACAAGGGGAGCGAGAGAGACACTTAAAGGTGCAAGGGGCTGATAGTATTGAAGGGTGGGTATCTAGGTGTCCTTTTGCAATAGAAATGAGTGGACTAGAACTGCAGTATGGCAGTAACTTTCTTCTTGCTGAAGTGAAGAATGCCAACCTAGCTGCAAAGCAAAAGCATCGAGCCAGTAATGCAGATGTAAAAGCTGTTTCTTTTGCTTCAAACTCTAAATCAAACATAACATTCCTAATTCACATTCTAGCGGCTGCAAAAGTTCTTCCTCTTTATTAGTGTGTGTGTGTGCCAGCTGATAACTCACACTTACATGGGTGATAAAGTTTAATGAAAAAGAGCCAGTCAAGAACATTTGCAGGATTTATGGCTGGTTCTATTTACCAATTTGAATTTAGAAGTGGGGAATGAGGTTTTGATATATGTTTCTTCTTTTTGCTTGCTCATTTTGAGGCAAAGTCTAAGCTTGCATAATCTAAATAGGTTTACAGTGGTGCCAAGCTGTGGCTCATAGAGAAGTTTTAAAAATGAGCAGTATGATTTATGACTGGAGAGAGGCATGAATATTCTCTTTCTAAATGGTTTCTAGGCTCACAGTGGGGATTTTGTCTGATTCAGGCTGAATTACAAAGACAAGACTAGAACTGACTTCCTGAGTTTTGTTCTCAGATATTGTATGCAGCCTTGCCTTGTAATCCCTTTTATACCCTTCTGTTGGCTCTAATCAGTATAAAAGTAATGAAGAGTGTCTCAGTGAGCTGGTTCAGCTTTCTAAATAACCATGCCATGCTCTGTTGATCCCTGCAGTACCTCAAGGCTTTACCTGGGAACTTTTTTAAACAGACCTTTCCTAGTATTTTCTTCCCATATTTATTCTTTGCTCCCCTGATCTTTTGCTAAATATTTTTTCCCCTGCTTAACAGTCTGGCAGAAATCTCTTAAATCATCTGAAATAACTGGTCAGTGTTGTCTAAAGGGAGCACAACACAAGATCATGCCATTACTTTTAAAAAGAAATGTTTTTATTTTCTCTTGGCGGTGGCTTCAAGACTAATAGCTGGTAAAGAAAACATGGAATTATGGAAAGAGAAATGCACAGTGTCCTATGTTCCCGGCAGTATCTGTTACCTCTCATGGTAAAGTCAGATCGTTCTTGCTTGGGGTATTTAAGTTGGTATTGCACATGGCATCAGGAAAGACAGTTTGTTAGCTCCCAAGAAGCTGACAAAATTCTGTGGTACATATTCACTTCATCCATCCTTAAACCATAATCAATTAGTTCAATTTTTTTCTTTTTTTTGTGAAAAAACAGTTTATTATCAGTGAAATAGTTTACAGGGTTTTTAGGCCATCTGAAGGACAGAGCAAGTTCTCCAAAACTGGAGTACCAGAAAAAGCCACATATACCTCATGTCACATGGCTAATCCTTTTCAGAAGGTGTCTTTCATCCTTACATCTGAACATTGTGGATTACAATCAGGTATTTCAGTGAAGGGTGATATTGGAGAGGAAGAACTAATAGTAAGTAAATAATTCCAGAGATTTTTAAATTATGTATAACAGAGGCAGCACAATAACAAACAGCTGATGCTTCTCAATGAAAAAGAACAGCAGTTCCTTTTCTGTGTAGATAAAGAGTGTGATGATGAAGCAGTACAAATATCAAAACAATCTTGGACACATAGATGGCCTGTAATGTTTCAATAGGTTGCAAGGCAAAAAGAGCAAAACTAGATGATACATGTAGAAGGATGTAATCAGGTAGGGAAAACCAGTGTATGGTTTCTGCCTTCCCCAGCACTGCTCATACCATGGTGGACAGTTACCTCCCATCTGGATCACACTCAGCAATGAATATTTCAAGGACAAACACTTGTCAGTGACACTTGCGATCCACTGAAAACCACTTGAACTGCACATAAGAATGTCAATGAATTGCAGACTGATGGCATTGGTTAAGTAGGGAAACTATTCAGCTAGTGTTTGATGATGAATATTAAATGCCTCTGAATACTGGAATATTCTGACACTGAACTCTGCCTTTTTTGGGCATTAAATTGTTTTTCTTCTCCAGTACCAGAGGCAGAAACAGCAATATTCTGGATATTTTTTTATCAGCTGCAGATTTTTTCTTTACATCTCAGATGATGAGTTAAATTGTAGAGTCCTAAGATCATAGAATAATTTAGGTTGGAAAAGGTCTCTCATATCATCAAGTACAGTTATTAACCCAGCACTGCCAAGTTCAACACTAAACCATGCCCCTGAGTGCCTCCTCTACATGTCTTTTAAGCACCTTCCGGGATGGGGACTCAACCACTCCTCTGAGCAGCTTGTTCCAATCTTTGACAAACTTCTTGGTGAAGAATTTTTTTCCTAATATCCAATCTAAACCTCCCCTGGCACATATCAAAGCCATTTTCTCTTGTCCTGTCGCTTGTTACATGAGAGCCTGACCCCTACCTCACTACAACCTCCTTTCAGGGAATTGTAGTTTACACAGTTTCTAGGAACTTGTATGCAAAGTCACTTGAAATCATTGCTACGACTCATTTTTCACTCCTTTGGAGACTGGTGTTTGGTTCCATAGCCCACTCCCCCAGATGAGACTTCTGGGATGTACATTAAGCACACCATTCTAAACCTGAAACGCTGCTCCATCTAATTCCTGTTCCTGTAAAAACAGCACCATGCTGTATATTGGGTAGCTAGCAGCTGCAAAATTCCAGCATGAAAGTTAGTAATCTGAGAGCACTGGTGTCTCTGAAGAGTTACTCCAATTCACATGAGGATTGAATTAGACTAGCATTAAGTTTTTCCTTTGTGGTTTTTGTCACTGCAGGCATTCACAGATATCACAGAAATTCCATACCACTACATTTTCAAACTATTTATGGATTCATTTTCCTGTTTTCACACTGAGTCATCCATGCAGGTATTGCATGACCTCAAAAGACTTCCTGGAACTGATGTCAACTGGATAATCCAGTACAGAGTAAGGTCATCAGCTATTGAGTTACTTAAGGCTTAATTTATATTTCTATTTTCTAAAGTACCTCTGTGTCACTGGAAGAAAGAGGGGCTTTGGACATTCTGGTATGGCTCTTCATCAGACGTGCCGTAATTGGTTTCTGAGTATCACCTGCTCCACTTGGCTTTCAATTGGGTAATTGTTAACAAACTGCCACTTGCTTGAGACAAGCAGAGCTTGTTTTGCAGTCAGTGGCTTGGATCTGCAGTCTGCAGTGTGAATAACTGAAGACTCATTTCAGAGCTAGCTGAGTTTCCCCACAGCTGTACTGCCATCTGGCCTGTTTCTGTTACATCATGCTCCATGTCTCATTATTCTTTTCCTATGAGCTGTCCTTGTGTCTATTAACCATCACAACTGCTTGTTTTCCCTTGCCTGGGAATTGGTTCTCTAATCTCCTCTTCAGTTTCTTCAGAATTTATTCAGTCACAGAATATTTTTGAGCTGACTGAATGAGTATTCCCTTGCCTCAGAAAAAAATGTGACCTCCGTAATGTAGATTCCAACCTTTGCCATGTCTAGCTTCTATACCCCTCTAGTCAAAGAAATTTAGGGCTATACACTTCAGGCAGGCGGTTACAACAAGGAATTCTGGAAATATAGGTGGCTCTATGTAAATGGTCCACAGGGAGTGTAGGAGAGAATGAGCTGTGGACCTCTTCTCCTTGCAGAGGGTGTGACAGAATATTGAAGGTTAGCTGAAAACACAACAAGTTAGCTGAAAAGAAAATTACAGAAGAAGCTGCCTGTTGTGGAACACTGATGAGACAGCAGGCATCTGTGAAGAGTGACGGTTTTGGGCAAAGAAGTGAAAAACTGATTTGCTTTCTTTAATCAGATTTCAGAGCTGAAAATAGTGGTATACAAGGGTAACAAGAAACTTCCTCCAACTCTGCTGGGCTAGAGGATAAAGGGAATCTCTGCTTGTGAGGAAGAAGCCATGCTGAGGAGTGAGAGAGGAACTTCTCCTGGTTTGTCCGCCACTTTTTGTTTTATCCATTCTGTTACTGATCAGGATTAGAATAACTAAACTGAAGACCCAGATTCCTGACATCAGGATGGAAAAGGCAGAGGGGTCTCAGTGGAGGAAACTGAGAATGAATTGGAAGTTTTTTGCGTTTTTCTTGGTATTTTAGCATCTCTAAGCTGAATGGAATAGAGCTTGTCAATGTTATCTAGTTTATTGACTGTTATTTTCACAAACTTAATTATCAGTTTAAGAGGCTCATGTCCCTGCCCTTGACTGAAACGTCTTCCCCTGTCATCTGTGCCAAATGCCAAACCAGCAATGTGGGACTGAGCTGTAAGTGGTGGTACAAACACCTGTCAGGATGGCTATGGCATGCTTGCCTTCCTTTTCTCAAATCAAAGGTCACTTGTGCTTATAAGCAGAAGAAAAAAGGCTAGAGAAAACTAGACTGTTTTTTGTCTCACTGCGTTGTTCATCTCATTTCTGAGTCCTATCGCATGGACTCTTCTGCTTTGCATCCTCTTCTGTCTTCCAGGCCTTGTATCATCATGACTAAACCTTTAAAGTCTCTCTCATTGCTTTCAGAACTGGAGGTATCTAGTTAGAGCTGCACATGAAGTTTTAAAGCAAGGATTGTTGGGTACTGTCATCATCATGTGTAAGCTTGCATAATTCTGTGCCTTTTCAAAGTGATGTCAGTTGAAATAAGCTAGTGCACGTTGTCTGATGATCTCTCTATTTAGCAGATGCAGGAAACTTGGACAAGAACTTTCATGAAAAAAGATCAAATAGAACAGGGAAACTCTCCCTGTCACAGGTGCTATATTCTGTGGTAGTTCAAAGTCTACATAAAAAAGCGTGAGTAAATATGAAACTGGACAATATTACCATTGAACAGTTAGATACAAAATCAAAGAAACTAATACTGGGCCCACAGATAGTATCCTCTGTCTCTCAAGCTTCTCATTCTCCCTGTAGAGAACTCCAGGGAACCTGTCTGAGGTCAGCTCAGCGTGTCCAAGTTCAGTGCCTGGTGCGTGAAGTGTCCATGCTGACCTCACTGCCATTGTGTTGCCCTTGCTGCCCACCCACTGCACCAGGGTTGTCTCTGTGGGGTTTCAGAGCCCTTTGTCTCTCCAGCTTGGAAAACTGGGTGATGTTGAGTTTCCTAATATATGCAGCCTGGAGTAGAGCCAGGTCAGGATGCAGTTTACCTGAGCCTTGATTTAAAGCTCTGATTTCTAACCCATTTTTCCTATTTTCTCTGCTCCCCATCTCCTGTGTCCTGTTTTCTGTGATGGGAGATGCAGTTTTATATATGTTATTTCATGTGTATGGAGTGGTCTTAGTTCACCCTCCAAAATATTTATGATTAACGGAAATATTTATGATTAACCTGGAGAAGAAAAGACTTAAGAAGGAAATTGAAGAATGTGCTGGTAAACTTTTCCTGGGTTCTGAAAGGGATTTTCATATTATATCACATATCAATCACAACAGATCAAGCAAGTTATTTATACAGATGTTTGTTTGAAGAATAATATGTACTAGCATTGACATTTTTGTATCAAAGGAGATCTATGATGTTACCTTGTATATTTAAAGCCCTAAGAAAGAAGCTCGTGTTTAAAATAGTAAGATGGTAAAAAGAAAGTAAGGTGGACCTGGTTACATAAGCAAAAGGCAAAGTTGAAAGTGGAAGTAATATTTGTCATAGACAAAGTGGCAAAAGGACTGGAGGCAACAGAGCTGGAAAAGTGGAGGTGACCGTTGTCAAGTAACAAAGTTATCAGCCCATTGACAAACACTTTGGCAGTCTCTCAGGCAAAACATGATAGTCTTTGCAAAGCTGTGGAGGAAGGAGTAATAACATTCAAACAGAGCCAAGATATAAGGGAATCTGGAAGGGGAGATGAGGAAAGATGGTGTCCTGCTTATGCTTAGTGAGTAGGAAGATGATTCCGTCATCTCTGGTGAGAGGAGAAGGAGAGGGAAATGAAAATGGGAAGAAGTTTGAATCTTAGTCAGACTATAATAACAGACCTGCAGCAAACCCTGAAGTGTTGTCACCATTAGGTAGACATTCACCATCTATCTATGTTTTAAAGTGAGTTTCGCAATGTATTTTGAAGGTATTGATTCCTTCATCCCATTTCTCTCCTCCCTGTGAACTGAACAGCTAAGCACAAATGTACTTTTGAAATATCTGGTTATTCTGCCCCCCGTTTCTTATGAACAGTTTTAATCAAGAGGACTAAGAACATCAAAAGAAGAAAAGATGAGCTGTGCTTCCTTTTGCAGAATATGAAGGGAAACAGACTTCAAGAACTGAACGAAAAGGAAGCAATTATGAGAACTGTTCTTCAAAGAAACTGAGACAGGAAAATATCTGACAGGCAGGCAATTTTCTTTTGTAATAGACATTGGGCAAAAAGGAATCCTGGAAGAACATGAGTCTACACTGCTAAGTGCACAGAAGTGGATAGAAAGAACTGATGAAGGTGTTCAAACTACTCAAAGCCTGTTGTTTTCCACAGGGAAAACTATAAAAGCTTGGGCTTTGACAGATGTACTCATTGTTGGATAACTTCATGGATCTCCAAAAGAAATTAAACATTAAAAAGAGGAACAAAATCAGTGCCAAAACTCTTTCAAAAGAGCAGATGAAAGTGCTCAGTAGCATGATCACAATGTGCATAGAATAGAAATGTGAATATAACCAGCAGTCAGTCCATGAAGAAACTTAGGAACTATAGCATTCAACAGTGGCTGAAAGTGGAATTCAAAAGTTGCTGGTCAGCATCCTGACCTTCAAGATAACCATCTGAAAATGCTAAGTGGAGGAATAGACTTTTTTTTTGTTTCTTCATAGACACCTTTTTGGTCTCCCCTTAGGATTCACATTTGCTGGAGCTGCAGGTTTCAAGCTGTGATATTCTTCAGAAAATTGAAATGTAGAATTTGGATTTATTTGAAGCCTTCATCTGTTTTGGAGTGGAGATATGAATTTAGATCTGCACATCTCTCCAAGTGAGCAGTTTAATCACTGTGTTAGTAGATGTTAGGATTGTCAAAGTGGAAGGCAGCTTTTATGGTTCTATTTTGTGCAACGTAGACAAAACACATAGTAGGACCATGTCCACAGGAGTTAGTGTTTTGATGTCAAGCAAGGGGGGATGAGGATCTAATGGTATAAGGCCTTGAACAATCCATGTCAGGTGATCACTTTGATGGGATAACTTTCCTTAGGAGGTAGGTAAAAAAATCTGAAGTCATGCATCAAGTGAATTATTCTCAGCAGTTTGAATATACTTTTCAGTTTGGTTTTTTTTTTTTTCTTCTGAACTTTTAACCTTCCTTCATCAGGGCAGAACTCATCATACTTTCATCCTACTTTAATAATCTATCTCGTCTATTTGAGCTTTCCAAGGAGTGTTTTGGCTTTGTCTGTGAATATGTTTGCATTATTGGCATATTTCCTGATCTAATTTAAAACAGGCTAAGAGGGTTCTGAAGAGTAATTTCTGAAAGAAGGAGATGTTAGCAAAATGCAGAAGCATTTCACAACTGAGCTGGGGTTGACACTTCCTTCTGTGTCCTGCCCAACCTTCCTTTTGCCATCCTTGCTTACTGATTTGTGGGCTGACTATTGACATGTCTTCTCCATTTCCTCCTCAAACACCTTTTACATTCAGGAGTTTTGTTTTTTTGTGTTTCTGGATCCCACCACATCCTCCATAACACATAATATCCTGTGATCTTCATGCTTCAAAGATATTCTAAGTCTTTCAGGTTGTTTGGCAGCAAAAGCTTTTTAATCAGCCTTGGCAAATGTTCATTTAGACATCTTTTTCCATATATTATCCTAATGGGATACCTATGGGTAAATCCAATGACCTATTCACATCGCTTGTCCCCTTTTTGGAAAATATCAGACTAAATGGATAAAGACTGAAAGGTCTCTGCCAGTGTTCATAGCAATGAGCTTATTTGGGCTAATAGAGAATCCATCATCCATTCTTATGAGCTGGTACAGGTTCCTTTCTCTTTCATAGGTATTTTCTTCTGAGCGTCATTTCTCTTTCAACTTCCTTCAGATAGTGAGTGTAAAATAACTGTAATTCTGCTTCAAAATCTCTTTCCTTCCATTTTCTTTTTTTTTATTTCCTCTTACAAGTGCCAGGATAGAACCTGATGGCCATACACAGTAGCTATTATACATCATTGTGCTGGTATGTATTGGCTTGAAACCTTTAACCTCATCTCTACTTTCTGAAAGCTCGAGCATAATGCTAGCATGTCGTATGTCTATGATCAAAACAGGCATTTATCACCAAAATGGCACTAAAATCAAGAGCTCTTATGGGTGCAAAAGATTTATTCTCATTCCCAGTTAGTTGATTTCTGGAGAATACCATGGTTTACACAACAGAAAGCATGTACTGTTGATGGCCACAATACTATTGATAAAAATAATTTTTGTATTTTGAAAATTGTCTTTAGGTTCTCTGATTTTCACAATAACTTAAGTGTACTTTCTTCTTCCTCTTTCTCCATGACAGGTGATTGAAAAAAATTATGAGATTTTCAAATCTGGCGTATGAAACACTGAGTATCTGGGTATCTTTTACTCCTTCCATGAGCAAAAAGGCATATACACAGAAAAAGAAGGCCCTCTTTTATAGCCTACTATATTCTTCATTCCTACAAATTGTTGTCTCAGCTCAGTATGTGAACTTACACCACCAAATCAAATTTCATACCTCTCTTCCTCTCATCACACACCAGCAACCTACATCCTCCCACATCCTGAGCCAGAAGTGCAGCTCCCAGCACAAACGGAGTTCCTCCACAAGCACTGCAAGTGAAGCAGCCGGTCAGCATGGAGCCATTGGCACACACAGAAAGAAGCTGGTATCAGCTGGTGGGCTGAAGGTAACTCCCTGCCTAGAGTGATGGTTACTGTTCGGATCAGCTCAGTGCTTCCCCACACAAGGAGCTGGAAATTGATTTCCCAACCTGAAAGTGGCTCTGAGCCCATGATCACAAGAACTGTTTGGCCTCTTTGGGCACCAGCACCAGTCCTGGACAATTCTCATTGTGAAGAAGTTTTGCTAGAATTGACCAGAATTTCCCTGGCTGTGACCTGGGCTCCTTGCCTCTCAGCCTTTCGCAGTGTGCCTCTGAGAAGGATCTGGCTTGGTCTTTTCTACCACTGCCCATTTGGTAGTTCATACAGCAGGTAGATGCCTGCAGAGACTTTTCTTCTGCCAGCTGAACAAACCCAGGTCTCTAACTCATGTATTGCTGTTCTCTAGTCATCTTAGGATACCTCCACTGGACCTCCTGCAGTTTGACAGTGTCTTTTTGTGTACTGGGGAGCTCAGACTGGGAACAGTACTCCAGATGTCATCTCAAAAGTGCTGAACAGAGAGAATAAGCATTTCCCCTGTCCACACTTTCACTAATGCAGCCTGGTAAGCCATTGACCCTCATCCCCCATTGAGGCAGAGTTGCTGACTCATGTTCAGCTTCTCTGCAAACACAAGGGGCAACAACAAGAGTTTGTGGCCATGCAGTGCAGCCCTGGAGCAGATGTTCTCTGCGCTCTCTCAGCACAACTGTTTTTTTCTTGGTTTCCTTTTCATGGTCTAGATGAGATACTGCTCCTTTAGCTTCCCCACTGGGGGAGGGGTGAGGCAGAGTAAATTGTCTAAGAGTAAGTTAGTGATGCTGTGGCTTGGTTCTGGACACTGATTGTATATTTTGTGGCCATCTAGACAATATAGGCTATAACTAGGCATATTCACAAACACACGCACACACAGATCATCAGACACTGCTTTTTCAAAGTACAGTGCTTTTGCAGAAAGTTCAGTAATGGAGACAAGTCTTCTATAGGCTGTTCCTGTCCAGTTACATATCAATATCCACTGTAAAGCTGTGTAATTGCTATTTAACTGGAGACAGAGATCATGACAGTATTCAGCATTATGTGTGCTCCATCTCCCAACAGGACAGCTCTTTATAACTGTATTGGTGATAGACACTTCCCTGAAGTTTGTTATGTCTTTGTCCATACAGTCTAGTCACTTCATGCTGCTACATCTGGCTGTTCAAACCCATTTGTCATTCTTGGACTCACTCCAGAATGGTTTGCCAAGCCTTACGGACTGATGTGTTTTCTTTGCTGTTATTATGTTGCCACAGTAGTTTATCTGGCAGCAAGAATGACAACTGCAGCAGGTCATTTCAGGGTCATACAGCACTCTTCTTCTTCATTATATAAGGCCGTGGTTGCTTATAAATATTGTCTTTGAAACAGGGCGATGAAGGAGGTGTGACTGTGTTGTGTGGTCCTGCCTTATGCTGTAAAAGTTATGATACAACCTTCCCCTCTGCACTATCCCACAACTGCATGATTTGCCATTTGAAGAGATGGCTGCTTGGAGCAGCAGCAGAGAAGCCTAGGAATGGGGCCAAGTGCTTACCAGGTGGAGACCTCCAGTAACATTAGAAGAACAGCTGTTAGTTGCCTCAGAGAAGTATTGAAGGGGAAATGCTGTGATCTGCTTTTTGTAAAAGGGGGGTGCTTAGGAAGTTTCTCTAGAGATTTTAGCTGACAGAGAATCTGTAAGGAAGCAGGAGTCTGATAGCCTGAATGATGAAGATGAGTTATGCTGGTAGGAATTATATTAAGGATTAAGTATGAAGATCTAGAGCCCCCTGGAAAGGCTGAGTGGATAATCTTGTGTTACTTGTTAAATTTTTCAGTAAATGCAAATCCCCAAAGGGCAAATGTTCTCTAGGACTTGTCTAACTTCCTGGGAGAATGTAAAGGGAGCTGAGAGACATGATGTTAGCAGGGTCACAGTCTGCCAGGGGGATGCATGCCCTGGGATGGTGCAATGCTGGCTTCCTCTCCATGCAGTACACACAAATGCAGACTGAAGACAGAGGCTGCCTTTCACATCAAGAGTGTCTATGTTCAGTTAATATTTCATTGCTCTTTTGCTCCTCTCTGAGTCATCTATTGTCCTTTGTTTCTACAACTTCTCCATGAGGGAGTTGAGTCTTGGTGATATTAATTTGCTTTGTTTTTTTGGGTGCAAGTGCCATTTACAGCTATTTGTTAGCTTCCTTTCTTTATTCAGTCCAAGTATTGGGCTTGTTTCTTCTTTTGTGTCTTTGTTCTACGTGGATTTTCATGCCTTCTTTTTTTGCCTTACTTCTCTAAAATGCCAAGCATCATCTCCCAAATTCCTGTTTTTATGCATGTCCTGAATTATCAACTTCCACCCAGCAGACTAAGAAGTACTGTTGTATTCCATTGCTCTACTGGAATTCTGCTTTGTTAAAAAAAACCCAAAAACAACAAAACAACAACAACTACAACAAAAACCAGTCAGCTAGAATAAATAAGTAATGTGCTCCGTTTACAGAAGTAGAGCTGTTCCAGGAACAATTTGGCTTTTAACTGAATCATCTGACCTTGGTTTATATGGTAATATCTTGGGAGAAGGGACTCGTCTACATATGTGTCTCAAGACAGACATATTAGTGTTCAGTAAAGGTAGTCATAAAGAGGAAAGCACCATCTCCAAAAGCTTATAGAAATGCCAGATGTCTATACAAATATATATTAAAAAAAGAAGAAATGTAGAATGTTCACAGTGTCTCATATCAAAATATAAAGGGATGTTGTAGTCTTGATAGCTTGAGAACTAATTTTTTTCCCTTTGAAGTAATAACTATCTTTTTTTGGATAAGGATTGCTGATAAACTGAGAAACACATCTCAAATGTTAATGTCATACTGAGACAGTTCTGACCACATAGGATGAGCTGGAGCAGGCTGAGTAACTGGGCTGACATTTAATGTGAGCAGTATTAGTGTGGGGGTACTTCTGAGTGCAGCTGTCATTGTGAGCCAGCTCCCAGGGTAGGAGGAGAATAAGAGCAGATATCCAAATAAATCGTGGTGTCGGCTCTATTGTGTCTCAGGCTTGAGCAAAGGTCCAATTTCTAACAGCATGTGTGGTACCTCTGTGTCCTTAGGACACTGGAGAGGCTGCTCAAGTAGCTGTATTGTCTTCTGCCTTTCACAGTGTGTATGCCAAGTTTTCCAAACAGAGATATAGTACACTCTAATTTAAGAGTATTGTTTCATCTGAACACAGATATCCTGAATATTCAAAAAATTTGAGATTTTCCAGTTAGTGAAAGTGCTTCTATGCCTATAAAAAATGCAGTAAACTCTGGTTCTAAAAAGAAAATTAGAACTATCTCAAATGTGAGATGTCACCATAGGAAGAAATGACATTTTGTCAGTTGTCATTCTCCGAAGTGATCCTGTATTCCAACAGAACTGCAGGCAATTGTGAAACTCATGTAGGTGTAGGCAGTGGGAGAAATAATTTCTATATTGTTGGCCCACAGCCAGCAGAAGAAACACTGTGTTCATCTTTCAGAATTGGCCTTTTTTTTGGCTCAGACTCTATCAATGATCCAGAACCTAACCAAAACTTTGGGCTTAGAATGTGGAGCAATACATTTGGAAGCAAAAATTTCATTCAGTGATTGATATGCTGACTGCAGTGAAAGCAGCAGCAAAAATAGCTCAGGTCTTGCAAATAATGTTACGATTTTTCAGAGCTCATTTCTAATATTACAAGGGATAACTGCAGAAATTAGTATAAAATTTCAGGAAAACCAAACTGGTGATCCTTTTGCACTGGCTGTTGACACTTGTTGGCTTTCTCTTCCTCCTTAGAGGAGCGAGACACAACATGCACAGCCTTCTACTCTCATTTTTTAACTCTCTTTCATGCTTAGACAGCTTGACAGCATTGTTCAAATAGCTGCCCTAGGAGAAGCCAGGCTGCACCTTTTCACCAGAGTGAGTGGGGTTGGTCCCAGACTTCAAGAAATCACCTTTTTTGGAGTGTAGTTAGAATTTTAATGAGTACAGGGTAAAGTGTGAAATTAAGGAAGCTCCAAAATTAATGTCTAATTCATTAAGCCTAATGAACAACTCTGTCATTCCAAAAAACTACTAAGAAGTTCCTTGGATTTGGCTATGTCAGTATTATTTTTCAGGCAAAAGAAAACTGCTTTATCTACAGTGCCTCAGAACTGTTGTGAAATATTCTAGGTGGAATTCTCAGATGATGAAAAATAGCAGAATGTTATGGAAGAAAATGAGGTTTGCTTAACTAGTCTAGATGATAATCTGATCCCTGGAGGATTTTCATATCTTTGTAAATTATTAAAGCACCAATGTTATTCAACCAAAGCATCACTCAGAAAATTAGTTTTCCCTAATGGGTGACAGGTCTATTTGTATTTCCTGTTCTGTCCTTCATGACATACAAACATGTTAAAATACTAATGTAAGTAGATATGTAAGTAGGTTTGTATGTGGTAATTGGATTTTGCAGGTAAATAGTTTTGCACTGTTTGTACAAAATTGAAGAGCCCTTTTCTTGGTGCACAAAGAAAAGAAACCATGATAAATCAGCTCATGAAAGTGAAGTATCCCAAAGCTGACAAAGGAACAGATCCCGAGTTCATTAGCTAAGCTGTTGAAAAAACAAAAGAATGAGTTTCATGGTAAATTTAGATTACTTTCTCTCAGTACACTTTTAGTAGTATTGTCTTTGTTATTCTGTATGTACAGCCAGGGTGTTACGTGCTTATCTTCAGGAAATTCAAATGTATATTGTGAGTGGTCATCAAAATTCACTAAAAGGAACAGTGAAGCACAGTTGGCTAGGATAATTTTTAAAAAGTTCATGGGGATTGATCAAAAACTACATAGAGGAAGCATCTTAACCTTAAAGTGTGTTTGAATGTTGGTGATCCCCATTTTCTGGCCTTTATATTTGATGAGGGTTATGCGTATTTCAATTTTACGGGAATGTGTACAGTTTTTTTGCATGTAATTTTTTCATGACCAGAAGAACTTGGCCATTTGTCTGGAATTTCTAAATGTTTGGCATCCTGGAAGTCCTATTGATGTTGCCAATATACATAGATTGACTGTCCAGTGCATGCATGAGACCTCCAGCATGATCCCAACACATGAATGATTGTGCATGTGTTAGTTTTTGTATCCACTCAGCATTTTTCTATGCATATTGTTCTTTCTGGTATTAACACCTCTGTGCATGAGAAGCTTTATGTCTGCTTTCAAAAGGCAATGCACATACAGATTTGTAATACCTGGGTCCTTTCTAAGAAAAAGGAAGGAGAAAATATGAACAAAGGAGGATGGTTGCACAGATAAGGCATAAGACTAAAGATGAGGCGTGGGTATGTAATTTGTTTTAGTCAGTGACTCAGTTCCCCATATGTGAAGAGGAGATAGGTTCTCTTACCATACCATTAATTAATGGTTATTGATTAATTTGTTAACAATAAATTAACTCAAGTTCATAAAAATCTATAGCAATAGTGCATGTCCTGCAGAGCAGGTACTCATTTATTTCCTAGGAGGCATCGAAGGAAGACTACTTGACTTCTTTAATAGCCTAAAAGCTGCAGTCTAAGGAAATATTTTGCCAGCCCTATCCTGTTTTTCCAAATAGAAGCACTTTGACACAGTGTATTGGAAGGTTGCCTAACCTGAGTGGTCTGAAACAGCTGGTTTCTACATACAAGTCCATTTGCTGACTTTCCCATTTGTTAAATATTATGTAGGAATTTCCAGTGCCTGACTACCAAAAATTCAGCTTCTGGAATTCCTTTGGAATTCTTTGCACCTACTCACAATTTGGCCTTCAGCATAGATGCTCATATGAGATGCAGTAGGCTTTATCTTCAGATACTGAAATCTGTTGTGAAGAGAGACTTCCTATTTTGGCTTGAGCATATCTCTCTCTCTAAAGATATGCAGTTATCCCAACTGTTATGTATGCTACTGTGCCCTTGCAACTATGGAAAATTGATATCAAAAAGGAAATTAAAGAAAAAAATTTACAATAACTGCAGCACAAATGATGGCAACAGCATACTGTCCTGCTATGCATTAGTTTCAGCTCTGCTGGCAACGTGATAGCAAGTTTGGAGACAGAAAAGGAAAGCAAAACTGAGCAAAAAAGAACATAACTTGAAAATGGAAGTAGCAGCCTCTTCTTCTTTGGGTGCAAGAAG
This sequence comes from Climacteris rufus, assembly GCA_013398175.1. Taxonomy (NCBI): domain Eukaryota; kingdom Metazoa; phylum Chordata; class Aves; order Passeriformes; family Climacteridae; genus Climacteris; species Climacteris rufus. The sequence continues at coordinate 614,703 of VZRZ01004756.1, forward strand.
AAATTACATTGGCTTCTTCTGGTTTGAATGTGAAGACAAGTATTTAAAAACAAGAAATCAAGGGCCAACAGCATGTTTGAAATTGAAAGGTCTTGGGTACATGGAGAATGAATGATTTTCTAAGTACCTATTTACTGTAGGAGGTTTACTGTAATGTCTGCCAAACAGTATACTATGCCTCCCACTTGCCAATTAAGTCATTCAGCAAAACCAAATTGATTTCCTGACTGCACTACAAGGTTTGATCCCTGGACAGAGATGAAAATCCTTTTTGCAGTTATTTAAGATTTATGGGAAAAGAAATTCATGAGGATGTCTTGAGACTTGCTGAACAAATACATAAGTAGAAAGCATTTAAGGCATTATGATATCTGCATTCTCCATAAGGAGTTCAGGAAAGTTAACTGCAATAAAAGCAAAGAGACTGCCACGGCTCATTGCAGTGTCTTATGGAGACATATGGAGAGTGTAAGGTAAATATGCAAATACACATGTAACCTCTGTCCCTTCTTGCTCTTTAATTGATTATTCAATAACTAGAACCTATGTTTAACTAGGTAATTGGATCATTGGCACCAAAAGCAATTGAAACTCAATATATTCAGTCAGAACTAATGATGGAATTTTGGAGAACTGTGTATCATGATGTTGCCCTGAGTTTTGCAGTTCTGATGTTTTCATTCTTCTGTAACTGTTTCTCATACATTCTCTGTAAACATAACCATGTTTTTGTAACGGTGGTTTATTATTTACATTCCTTTCTCCTGGGCGGAGAAGTTTGATGGATATTTCCTTTGACCAGTGTGATGGAGGGGCGGCGAGCTGTCCCTCCAATCCACTGTGGTTTCTAAGACACATACATAGTAAAGTCCAGCCCCACGTCGGACACAGCTGGTTACTGTCTTAACAGGTGTCCGTCTCCTTCCCTTCATGTCCTTATTGCAACATCATTCTGTCTTCAGTGGGCTTTGGGATTTGAAAAATCTGTAAACTGAGAAAACACTTGATAAATGTTGCAACAGGAAGTGGTCTCAGTAACTACATTGTCTTTCTTATCTTCACTGGATCTGTCATCCATCTCTCCATGCAGCACCTCCTGAGCAAATACTCATTTTGCACTAGTGTATATGATATATGCAATGGGGCAAAAAGCAGGTCCTGTGCTTATTTATATTATATAATCTGGTTTCAGAGCTGAGTTTATTAGGTGGGAGGGAGATGCTCAGGACGATTTAATATTCTGCTATGTGTTTGCTCCCTTGTGTTGGGCAGGCACCTTGCATTGCATCAGGGCCGTCAGTACCCCGGGACAGAAGGATTCTCCTCTGTGCTGTGCCATCCTCTGCGGTTACACAGTGTCTGTCAGCAATAGACCAGCAAGCATTGGGGAGTGCATGCATTCTTTCTAATTGAAGTATTGTGATTTCTGAAGTTTCCACACTGATAAGGAGAGATATCAGATACAGCCAAAATAAAAGGTATTTTGTCTAGTGAGAATATGACTGGACCCTTTTCATACAACTTTTGTCATTCACTAGAGGACATTTTCAGCTGAGGAAAGGTAAAGAGTCATCTACCATATGTTATGTCAGGTTAAGTAAGTACAGTCTTATCAACCTTCCAGCATTGTTAGAATCAGAGCATAATTCATCCATATATCCTCATGTATTTGCCTTACTGTCTTTTATTTGAATAAGCCTTGTTTCAGTCTGCATTCTCTTTACATTGTGTTTTAAACAGATAATACTTTTAGGCCCCCTCACTGCTTTAGTATATCTGTGGGAGGCAGTGATTCAACTTTATTTTTTTAAATTACTTAAAAGCAAGACCTGTAAGTAAGGTGCTTTCAAATCTGTGTGCTTCTCTCACTGAAATTATAAGAATGTCACCCAGACAACTGGGCAGCAAAGCCTATTCTTTGTTTTCTGCGGAAGCTGACAGCACCTCCTGTACATAACCTGTATAGAAATATGATTTATAATAACACAAGCAACTATGAATACTTCTCTTTATTGTTGGTAACTCTTGGGTTTTCCTCTTGGGTTTGATTAATTTTTTGAGATGATATCCATCTGCATTTAATATTAATTCAAATTCATGGTCACAGATGTGAGACCACTCAAAGTTTCAGAATATAGAGTTTGCACAAAAGGTTTATTTTTAACACTCATTCAGTGCTAACTTTTGGGGAGGGGAAGAATTAATTTCTTGCATTTTAGTTACTGCACACATGAGGTAATACTAAGTAGTCTTAAATATATCCCCAAATCATGCAATCAAGGAGCAAAATAGGTTAGCCTTTCCCTGACAGGCTCTCTGAGCCATTGTGGGTACCCATGCTATGCTTCCAAAGTTATTCCCATAATGATGAGAGCTAGATTAATTTTTTTTTTTTAAAGTGGCAATTTCTGTGTAGCTGCCTAGCTTCTGGGACCTGCAGCTCAAAAAGCTGTTGAAAATAATCATTAATAAAATCATGAGAAGTAGCAATACAGCAAAGAACAAAAAAATCCAAGCTCTTCCCTAACTGCTTCAGGTCCTTCTGAGCTTTGATCAGCTCTTGCCCTTCACTGGGCTGACAGATATCCTTTTTGAATTACCAGGCCATGCTCTGTGCCCTTATTTTACAACAGTAGGCACACTCATCATAAAATGTATGGTTTCATGTGAAACCACAGGAAATGGTGGTTTCTGCTATTTTAAGCCTAAAAGTAGGCAACATTTTACAACTGGTTTGATTTCAGGAGAACCACAGCAGGTAAAAAAAGCTTTTTAACCTTCAGGGCTGTACTATAAAGCTAAAGTTTCATAAGCCATATGAAGAGCCCCAAATTCATTTTTGATAATAGAATTAATTCCCACATTTTTGGCAGCTAATTTGTAAATTAATTAGTACCCAAGTTGGGAATTACTGACCTTGGCAAAGCAAACAATTTGCTAATTCAGTCAAGGCTACGTTTCACATCTTTTATTTGTCATTTTCCCATGGGCTGCACCAAATCAAAGGACAAATTTGGAAGCAAAAGGAAGACACTGACTCACTAGTTAACCGAAACTTGTTTCGAATTTAGCAACTTCGTTCTGGGGCCCTCTAGCCAGAAACTCAAAGCTGGAGAGGGCTTTAGAAGGCTGTAGGGTTTGTTGTTGCCAAAAGTTTGCGCAGACTCTTCTGAGTGAATTGGTGACTTCAGACCTCGGATGGACGTTTGAAGCCCAAGATGAGCTCCTACCTCTACACAGGTTTAACAAACCTGATCAAAACCCTCCTCTTTTTTTTTTTTTTTTTTAATTCTGCAGTGGAAGGCTGAAGAGAGGGACGAGGAAAAGGGCAGTGCAGCAGAAGGGAGGATCCTGCCAGGAGATCGCCCACGGTTTTCAGCCCCAGCGCGGCAGAGCTCAGCCGGCCGGAGCCTTGGCTCCCGCCGTGCCAGCAAAGCGCATCCATAGGCAGCCGGAGCCTGTCGGTGTTGCTGGCAGGCGGGACAGCACGCACGTCCAGCCCACCAGCAGCTCCCCTGCCTTGCCAGCGAGCCCCGGCTGCTCCGGCACTGCCCCAGGACAGGCGCGGCGGGAGCCCCGCCCCGGCAGAGCGGAGCGGAGCGGAGCAGGGCAGGGCAGGGCAGGGCAGGGCAGGGGGTGACTGCCACGGGCTGGCTCAGAGCACCCGCAGTGACCGGCGCGGGGAAAGCGCTGCTGGCCCTGGGAGCGAGGCACGAAGGAACTTTGGAGAGTTTCAGGACCGTGCAGGGGTGAGTGATTCGAGCTCTTCTGTAAGAGGAAGGAGGATGCTGGGCATGGGTTTTCAAGCTCTGAAGAGCGTAATGCTAATTTCGTTTATTCTCACCAATGCAGTCCCAAAAATGTTGCTCAGATAGAAGACTTGTACTCGTTCGTAAAGAATGATTTGAAAGGTGCAGTTATGAGGGGTGAAGTGGGATAGGAGGAGAAAAATTTGTTTTTGCCAAGCTGTGTGCTCAGGTGTGCTCCTTGTCACCCTGAGCGTGGCAGGCACAGGTGAGGAAAGAGGGTGTCAGTAAAGGCAGATGGTAGGACTCCTGCCTCACAGGTGTTATGGAGAAGTTTGTCTGTGGCAGAGTTTGGCACAGTTGTGCTAGTTGAGTAAAGGGTTGCTGTTGCTCTAGATTAGTTGCTTGTGCTCCAGGTCCGTTTGGGACTGGCTTAAAGGTCAGTACAATACTTACTAGCAATCATGAGGAGCCAGCTTCTAGGTGTAATATATGTACTCGGGGTTTCAGGGAAGTGGGGAGAAGAGTCTTTCAGGTCTTCTGAGACCACTTTTTAGAGTAACATAAGCTGTTGCTGGAGAAAAACATCTTAGGTCCTGCCTGCTTCCGTCAGCTTTATAAACTTCTTTGTAGGTCTTACAGGATGAGGTAGGTTCCCACTTGCATTACAGTTCTGAGGATGACTCTCCAAAGTACAATGCTAGGGTGTAAAATGTGTGGTTTTGTGTACACAAGTGGCTTTCTCTGGGTGGTGGGAATTGAGGCCCACCTGGGAATGGAGGTGTTTGCACCTGCGATGCCACTGATCATAGCCAGGTGTGGACTCAGCCTCCTTCGAAGAGCCTCAGACCTTAAATCTTAGGCTTTTTGTCATCCTCTATTTTCTTTCCCAAGATCCATTTAACCTAAATTACACTAAGGTTTTTGAATTATCCTTCTGTCTGTGCCTGGTTGTATAAGGGCTGGCTTTGATATGCGTTGCATGCTTAAAAGCATCACACTACAGTCTCTGCAGAAATGTGCCATGTCTGCATAAACACTTGTGTTCTTGGCTTTTCTGTAAAAAATAAAGTGTTTGTAGTACTGTGGTTAGGTTAATTAACTCTGCACGTCTGGGATTCCTTACTTGTTTGAAGCTTGGGAACAATAATTGCTCAGCACTTCATGGACTCAGCTCCTTTCAAACTTGAAGTACCCAACTTTGGATGTGTGTTATTGAAATGGGGATTTGGCTTCCTAAAAGGCATTATATCCTGAGATATGTTGTTTCTTTATTATTGCACAGAGAATTTTAAAATCCTGCCTTGATGCTTTTGTCCAAGGACCTTACCATGTAGATGGATCAGGCTGTAGCACTGAGCCAACTACACTGAGGCTAACTTTCACTGAAACCAGTGAAAATCATTCTGTTAACCTCAGTGGTAGCTGGCTTAGCTGTTCTGGCTTGCAAAAGTACTCAAGAGGATTACCACTGTAGAGACCAATGGCATAGAGCAGCTGTAAAAGTCTCATTTCAGACACAGAACTTTTTGGGTCTGCACAGTGGGCAGGACCTTCGATGAAAGTTGTTTGGTGTTACCCGTGGTGGTGTTCTGTTGCAGCAAAGGTGGTGGAGTGTTTGTTTGTTTGGAGGATTTTCTTAGTACCTCAGTGACGGAAGCAAGAAAATAAGTCCTTTTTTGTTTTCTCATGCAGACTTAAAATCACAGTGAAGAAGTTCAATTTTCATTAAGAAATCTCTCCCCATGCATCCTGTTTTTTGTGTTCTGCCCCTGAAAGTTTCACTGCTGTTTGAAGCTCCTGATATCCATGTGGGTTAACCTTACTGAAGAAAAAAAAATTGTGTGCGATTTTTTTCACCATCTTAATTAAATTAATGAAATGGAACGTTAATGAAACTGGTCACCAGCATGAACAAAGATGGATTTGTGGGAATGCTTTAGGGAGATAGAGAACAGTGTGAGGTGCATCTCTGAGATAGTGACGGTGATTCTGGTTGAAGGAACAAAATTCACTGGACTCCAGTTTCTCTGACTGGAGTGGACCTGTCTGTGGGCTTTGCCACCTGCAAGGCAGGAGCAGATGATCTCACAGGTGTTAAGTGTGATGGTGTGCAACTGGAATAAGAGTCTTAGCAGGAGGTTCATGGACACGAATCAGGATCTTGTTATTGAAATAATTTGAAGTAGTGCCATGCTCACAGCTGTTCCTGCATCCCTGGTTTGGTAAGCACTTCTCCAGTGCTCCTGAAGGCCAGCCTGTGTCCGACCCCAGTGCACTGCTGCTCTGCATGGCTCCAATACAAACACTGCTGCCCCTGTGCCCAGACTGCCTCCAACATTGGTGTAAATGGAGATGCATGGCTTAAACAACTTGGGTAATTTCCAACCAGGAAATAATATTTTTGTCTTCTGAGTGTGGTCACCCAAAATGTGGTAACTCTCCAGGGTCTGGGGCCACCATCAGTCATCTAGTGCTTAGGCTGGAAGTATCAGTATCAAAAGGATGGGTCTAAAGCTTTGGAGGGGTGTGAAGTGGTGGGAATTAGTGGAAAGGTTTGTATCTTTCTAGAAGCCAGGATGTTCACCAGCAAGAAAGAAGATACTGGACTGTATTTGGGGGCAGACTTTTCCAGGTGGCCTTCTTTAAGACTGAAGACAAGTAGAGAAGGCTCTGGTCTGGTGTAGTTTTCTCTCCCTAATTGTAAAACGGACAGTAGGGCTAGCATAGTCTAGCTAGCTCCTAGTGACTTACAAACAAACAAAAAAGTCTGGGAGAACCTTTGTCTTTGAGCGGAAATACTACAAAAACTGCAAATTTAAAAATAATTTTTTCTATGCTGGTATTTGATCTTGCAGAATCTGTGTGATTGTACCTCATCATGACCTTGCTGCTGGTGAACTTAAAAGCAAAGAGAGTTGACTTCTGTAAATTTGATGGTGTGTTTAAAGATGAGCAGTTTTTGTTGGATTAAATCCATGTGTGGAGCACTGTTCCCTATGTTATAGCATCTGCAAGAGGGAAACGTTTCCCTCTCTTTTGAAACTTGCAGCAGGTCAACTTGTAAATTTTGACTTATACCCAAGAATTTTTGGTGGATGGTGATAGTTAAACATCAGGCTTCTTAGATACATACTGCAATATGTGGCAGAAAACAGGTGGAACAGTAACTCTCCCTGTGAATCATCCCTAGTCTGAGACTGCCCTCTCTTGGAGGCCATCAGTTGCTTTTACATCTTCCTTTTTTCTTCTTTTTTTTTTTTTTCATTTACCCTGTGGTGAGGGGAACTTGGTTCTCCTTCTGGAGAAACAGCTAGAAAGTTTCAAAATAATTCCAAATACTTGCTGCTATGTTCTACCCCTGGGGTAGACAACTGTCTTCTAGGTGTTGGCTTTTTAAATTTTATTTTTCCTTTTCCTTTGGAAACAAGGGAAATTGATGGAAGATTAGAGATAGATCAATCTTTCAAAGGTTTTATTTGATTCTAGCAAGGGTAGAGCTCCAAGGAGCCAGAGGGATGTAGGTGACCAAACCTTGCTGAATTTTTGGGGGGATTTTGATGTCAAAGTATGTCAATGCCATAGGAAATCTTGCTCTGTGTTACTGTGCATTGTCCTAAATCTCCTAGCTGATCATGTATAATTTTGAATTGCATTCTACTTAAATGTTTCAGGTAGCATCTTTTTATAAATGTGACCAGACTAACAAGAAGGTATATGGACTAAAAGTTTTCTTTGGGTAAAGTAGTGCTGAAATATTTTTTTGAATTTAGCTGGACTCACAAGTTATGCTGGTTGGCCTGTTTATACAGCCTCATTCTAGTGCCTAGAAAGGAAAATGTTTGTTATGCATCTGTCAAGGTTTTAAAGACATAATTTTTGCAGGTGATTTAACATGGCAAAAACATGGTGTGGTTGGTACACAGAACACTCTTCTAGCTGTTAAAGCCTTATTTGTTAAATTTTGGTGAGTAGCTCATTATTTGTTTTAAGGAGAAGACAAATTTGAATGCTTCTGCTGGCTTAGGAGCTCATCCATTTTACTTTACTACAATACTCTCCTGGAGCCTAATTTTTGCCCCATTTCATGGGATGTCCTGAGGCCAGAGGAGAGATTCTTGCTATTCTGATCCATGTTCTTGACCAAACCAAGTATGCCCTTGACATTGAGAGTAAACCATGAGGCAGCAGGGAGGCAATCTAGACAGTGCTGTAGTCAGTTCAAGGAGACCACAACAGCTCAAATTGTTTTCCCTTCACTTGTTTTCAGGGGCATCTTCTCAAAGTGAGCCTACCTGCCTTTAGGCTGAGAACTGCAGGGGACTAAATTGGTTTTTTGGTTTGTCTGTGGTCACATTATTTGGCACTTCTTAATGGAATGTTGGAAAGTTGGGATTACCCAGATCCTGTGTCTGTGCTGAACAAAGGTTTGCTCAAGCCTTTAGCTGTCACCAGTGTTCTTCAGCTCACTGAATTGGTGTCTGTTGCTGATTTTGCTACAGCAATTCCAGTGGTGAAAATGCTTTATCTTTTCCCAGGAGAACAAGGAAATTTATTGATTAACTCTTGTTGGCTCACCAAAATCATAGTAGCCTTTAAAGATGTCCAGCTTAAAAAAGAGTATTCTGATTGTCTGTCTCTGACAAGACTAGCTTTCCAAGGGTGTAATAAGTTGTCTTCTGTGTTCTTCCTGTGCAATGAACATTTTCTCTATTTATTAAGACCAGAAAATGCCTGACTTTTTGTTTGTTTGTGGGTTTTTTTGCACAAGCCACTGTCTGAGAAGATTCTCCCGTGGTGGTGGGAACATATTCCTTCCTGAGCCTGTAGGGGGTGGAAAATTATTTTGGCCTCAAACCTTAATTCAGAGGTGCTGAATGTGTAGCCACTCTAACAGCAGGAGTTTTAAGAGCATACTTCCTTAAGATGCTTTACACTTTCAGCTATGGTGGAATAAATCTTTAAAGATCAGTTGTTCTCTTGAATCCTGGCTCACATCAAAATTGTAACAAGTAGCTGTTCTGATTGGATCCAATCTAGAATAGCTGTTGCAAAATTTGGCTTGGGTTTTGAATTTATGTGGGCTTCAGTTTCTTTTAGCCACCATGGTATTTCAGCATAGAAAAGGGAAATAACTAACTAGTCAGTTTTTAGTAGCATTTAACACATCTCACTGCATTTTAAAGAGTAGGACAGCTTGAACTGATTTATATAGAGATATCTTGTATTCTTCTGATGTTTCCAGATCTGAGGTTTGTGGCTTCTAACCAGTGAGCTCTCTGCATGTTTCGTGTGAGAGAAGAGGTTAAACTTATTCTCTTGTCTCCCCTTTCTTGCTGGAGAGGAAAATCATCATCACGGGAAGACCAGGATGCCTTTTGGGTCCTGCTCCACTGGTGCTGGGTCTGGTACAGCTGCATCAAAGTGGTTTTTCCTCCAATGCTCTCTTCAGCTCGGGGACAAAGAGCAGGATGGAGAGGACAAGAAGGTAGCAGCCTAGTAGGGACAGCAACTGGGAAAGATTGCTCTGGGAGACACATCGGACAACAATCTTATGCCTTATTCCCTTTCATAACACAAGGACCACACATAGGTGCTTTTGACCTTCTGAAAAGCAATGTCCTTTTATTCTCCTTTACTGTGAAAGAACAGAGCATCTCACAGAGTTGGAAGGTAGTTTAGCTGGAGGGCAGACTCCTGTGAAATCCCTTGGCATCACTGCCCCCAGGGGCTGTACAGGAGATTTCTGCTGGGATTTGAGTCTGCAGAGTTCCCTGTTCGAGAGAGCAAGTGAGGGAGAGGCAGTGTCATTGCAAAGACTGTTTTCTATGAAAACAGAAAAAGACAGGTCAGGAGAGGGATTTCAGCTACAGATTGTGCTGTGAGATAAAATGTGATGCCTCGTTTCCTGCGCAGCCCCTGGTGTCTAATGTTGAGGCTTAGCTCTGGCTGCAGCCTGTCCCTCCATGAGGTATTGAGGCTCTTTCCCTACATATTGTCAGGACTCTTACAAGAACCTAATATCCCTGAGGTCTCTGTCAAAATGGGATTGGAACTGGGCAGATACTTATTTTAAAAAGGAAGATAAAACCCAAATCCCCTTTGTCAAGAGAGGCAAGAAGGACAGCAGAAGTTACTGAATTTTCTGCTTCTACTTCAGAAGATGTCGTAAGCTTATTTTTCTTACCGAGTCGGGTTTTTTTCTTTCTTTTCTTAAACCAATGACTTATTTTGATGTCAGACTTCGGGTAAAACACATCTGAAAAGCCGAAGACAGTATCTTTAACAATAATATTTCACACATGCTCTAAAAGCACCCATAAAAAAACACATCTGAAGAGTGGGAAGTATTTTGTTTTCTCCCTGTGGGCTCTGTCCTTGTGTATCAACAAGTCAACCACCAAAAGAGTAGCAGAGTCAATGATGTTTTAATCCAGTTGATCTGTGATCTATTTTGCTACTTACCTATTGTCATGACCCCTGTGCTTGTGTGCCTGGGGTCAGCACTGGGGTAAGAAAGAGTATTTGCAGTGGCTAGTGGAGAGATACATCCATGCTTGGCTACTCCCAGCCAAGGAGTGTCCTATCGAAGTTCCTCCTTTGCTCTCCCCAAATGAGGCATGAATCTGAATGAACCTCATTTCCTCAGCTGCTAATTCTCAGGAAGTGAGTTGGGATTTTGATATCGGACGTATTTCCCCTTCTGTGAAATTTGATTGAGATTTGCTAACTCAAAGGGTATGAATCATTAGTAATTTTGATATTCAAAAAAATATTGGCAGCAGCAGAGATGAACAGACTGTACAAAATTTAGCTTGATTTTTAGAAACAAAGAAAAAACATAGTGGAGCTCAGGGATCCTCTTGTAAATATTATTTTTTTTTTTAGTTCTACTGGAAGTTAATTGAGAAATTAAGGCCATTTGTCTCTGATATACATGCAAATGTAGAACCAAGCTTGGAAGGTTATGGGAAAGGTGGAGCATCCTCTTTGCTCGGTCTCTGAAGCTGTTCTCCAAAAGGTGGCAGTCTCTGCTAGCAGGAATGTGTCTCTCGCTGGCAGATGGATGCTTTTCCTTAAGGTTCATTCAGTTCAATGTTCTACACTGGTTGGGTTTTTTCTCCTCCCCTCCTCCCCCCATAACCTTTATCTTTCAAACGAGACCAGCAGCCTGTATATTTGACAAATATTTGTCTAGCACTGTAAATGCACACAGACTTAAAAATGACCTTTGAGTTAAACCAGAGCAGATTCCCACACGAAAAGGAATTAGTTTTAGTTAGGTTTTTTCCTAAGCTGTGTAAACAAAAATTATTAGAATGCATGCTATGAATGCTTCATCTCTGCATCTGTGGCTAGGCTTCCACAGCTTTTTAGATGTCATCACAGCTACAACCATTCCCTGAAAACCATGCCAAAGGCCTGGACCTGTACTCTCCAGTTATAAGGAAAGCTTCCCATTTATTCAGTGTTCACTTGACTTGGGGTGAGATCTGAAGGACCTGAAACTGTCCCTGTGTTGTAATTCAGACCCTCTGGAGCTGGGACTCTTTGCTTACTGATGTTTTTCTAGTGGAGCTATACTTACTTGCCAGCCTGGACTCTGCATCTCCACAAGCACAGTTTGTCCTGAACCACTGCAGTGTCTGACAGCCGCAACAAGCCTGTGGAACTTCCTGCAAGATCCAGCCAGTGGTCATTATGGGACATGTGGGAATGCAGTTCATACCCTGATGTTTCCACTTTCCATCCCCATCACATCCTTACATATATTGATTGAAGCGCTCAATGAATCTAGGGAAAGGAGTAGAAAATGTCTGCAGAAGCAGATAATTCTGTCCTTCCATCTGGGGACAGAAACCCAAGTTTACCTCTTGGGACACTCAAAGACATGTGCTGGTTATCCCTTAAAAACAAGTGGAAAAACAGACTTTACAGAATGGATCTTTTGCACTCAGGACATTATATTTTAGGTCCTTTTTGATGCAGGGTTAAACTAACAAGGGTATTCTAGAGACAGTTTCACTGGGACTGAGCTTTCTGCTCTGAGGGGACTGTAAAGTAGCTTTGTCTTTACAGCATGACAATTTCTATGTCAGTTTGGTTGGATTAAAATGATCTTCATATTAATAATAATTCGAACTAGCATGGTACCATTAGAAATGTAATTCAACTAATCTGTTTATATAATTGGGCCTCTTCTCGTATTGTCTTCTCTTCCTTAGAAAAGAAACTCCTTGGTTTGCAAATCTGACTCAGCCTCACTCAAAAATTATATGACTTGGAATGAAAACCTGGAATTCCTGGAAATAGTTTATTTTATTTGGTTGTTGGTTTTTTTTTTTTTTTTTTTTTTTTTTTTTTTTTTTTTTTTTTTTTTTGGTGGGGGTGTGGTGGGAATTTGGGAGCGTGCTATTAGTTTGTTTTTAAGAATGCATTTGTTAACCAGCGCCTGAGGAGGTGATGAGTGTAAAACCCAGATGTTTGCCTCACTACTGATCTTTGGAAGAGCCTTTCATTTCACTGTTGCCTGCACTGAGGCTTCACACAATGGGATAAATAGTCAAAAGCCAGCAGCACAGAAATCGTCTAAGGGCAGCTCCACATCACATCAGAGACAGAGAAAATTCAGATCACAGAAACAGTAATTGTCAAAGGCATCAAACAGCTTCTGTTTGGGACTTCCTTTCTTGGGAAAGAAGCTACTGAGAAAGGATGGAGAAAAGTCTTTTGATGCCACAGGGAAGGAGAAGATGAAAAGGAATTTTCTTGCTGCTGCTTATAATAGGAGATCCAGGGGATGTGAAAAATTTTAGTGGGTTTGGGATTTCAAGTAAATGGACGCGGTTTTTATGTCATCCAAGCAGTTGAGCAGAGGCAAGAGGTGCTAGAACTTCACATGGGTTCAGGGGTCTGGGATTAAGGAGTCTCACAGGAGACCTGTGAATTGTACTGATCTTGGCAGAGTAATTTGGTGAGGTGTTGCCACATGCTTGCACTAGTCTTGCTTTTTCCCCCCATCATTTGGTATTTGCCAGTGTCAGAAACAGAGTAGCCCAGGCTGCAGAGACTGATGTGGCCAAAAGATGGTCCCATGTACTGTGGGTGTCAGTGATTGTTAAATGCCCTAATAACTAATTTCCATGTGGATAAGAGCCATTTTGAAAGTCAAATTAGTACAGTCTTTAAAGGTTTTCTTTGTCTTTAGGCAATCATGACTTCTAAGTAACTTTTCTCCTTTTAAAGAAATATTACACATATGTAATAGGAAATTAGATGATCTGGATTATTTCACAATCGATGTAGAATTTATGTCCATTTACTGCTATTTCTCACTAGGGGCCAGATTCTGGGAGATGAATATCCTAACTCCCACAGAAAGTTTCCTGGAGGTATTTGTCAGAGGTAAAAACCTCAGTTTTTTCTACAGAGGTTTTTTTGTTGTTGTTGTTGTTGGGTTTTTTTTTGGGGGGGGGTGTTTTTTTGTTTGTTTATTTTGGGGGGGTGTTCTGGTTTGTTCTGGTTTCTCTTTTTTATTTTAAACTGTTCAGATTCTGGAGGATTTATTTTGCTTATGTCTGGAATAAACCAAAAAAAAGGGAAAAAGGAACACACCCAAAAAATCCCAAACCAGTAGCTTTTTCCTTCCCTATGGACAGAAATACAATGACCACATTGGCCGTGCACATGTTCCAGAGGTACTTAAATGCAGACAAGCTGCTACTCTCATTAAAATAATTAATGAAAGTGTTTCAATTAAAGTGTTTCAAAACTCTCATTTTCCTTCTTTTCCCAGTTAAATTTCTGGGTTTTTTTTTTTTGTCAGCTGACATTGGAGACCCATTGAAACACTGGAAACCTACTTGGTTAGATGCTATCTAAAACTTCCTGGGGTGGTGGAATGGTCAATAATCTTTGTCCTGAAGATTTTTGGTGTAAGTTGGATGAGAATGACCCTTCTTAAAACAATAATTAGTCCAACAACAGATGAGCCCAGGCATAAGTTATAAGGCATTAATAAAGTTACATAAGTATAACTTCTTCTTCTCGTTGTTATATTTTTATGATCTACTAGGGAATAAATTTCCTAATCAGATAAGGAAAGGAATGAATGTTAAATGCACATTGCTTTAAAATAGACCTGGAGTTTTAGTTTCTTTGGATCTCTGTTGCAGAGATGTTTGGATCAAAGCTTATTTCTTTAATGACAAATAAATTGCATTAAACACAATTATATGCCTTTCATGAAGATTCAAAGACAGAGCTTGTCAGCCATGCAAATATTTTGGCATATGCATTACAGGTTTCTTCTGGGCTGGGCAACCTCTAATTTAATTTATGAAATGAGTGGGGGAGAATCATATTTATAATAATAAAATCATAGTTTCAGAAGAAAAGGGTAGGAGCCTGTTTACTGCCTTCAGTGGGCTTTAGATCAGAAGCAAAATTATCACAGTTATCTCTAATGCCCTTAAAATTATTGTAATAAACTTCCTTTTCTTCTCTTCAGTATCCACGTGGAAAATCTTGTAATCTCTGCTAATTTTGAGGCAACAGTTTCCCTGACTTTATTAGAGGCTTTCCAGAACTGTGTTAATGAAACAATGATACATGACAGGTTGGGTGTTATGGTCTAATAATGATCTGCCTCGGAGGTTAATGGCATTTGGCTCCCAGCCTCCGAGTAATAGGCAGCGTGTGCGCTCATGGCCCAGGTGTAGCGTTATTAATTCACTTTGCTTTACGCCAGGCCGCATGTGCATCATCAAAACATTTGGCCCTTCCTTCTTCAGCCCCACAGTAGCCTGGTTTTTGAGGAGAACAGCAAGGTTCTGCCAAACAAGAGTGATGCATCTCAAAACAGAGATGGGATGAGAGGAGCCTTCCCCCTGCTGCTCCCCAGGCAGCAGCCTGCGCAGCACTCCTGCTCCCATGCCTGACGCGAGGCTGCAGCTGGGCACAGAGCTGTGCTTTGCTGTCCTCTCCCCCTGCCCTGCTCTCCTGGGGAGGTGGTAGCATGGGCTGTGCCACTTCTGTGGAATGCCTTGGAGGGGTCATCTTTGACGATTAAACCTCGAGCAGGAAGGGACTGAAAGGCCATGGGAAGTAGGTGAGCCAAGTCTGCTCCCAGGGCTTGGAGGCTTTACAGGCACATTCACGGCGTGGGAATGAGCAAAGTGGTGGCAGGGACAGGGGCAGAGTAGCATGAGATGGCGTGAGGCAGGACATGCACCCAGTAACCCTGCTGTGGTGGTGGTGTATGTCTGCATGCACTGAAGCAGTGTGCACTTACAAATATGACACTTTTTGGTTCTTGACTGACTGTTATTACTGCAAAGAGAGGTAACAACGTGTGAGTACATAATAACAGGGATATGTAATTAGCTCAAAGCTGTGAGAGAGGGAGGGGGCATTTTGTTTAGCTGAGGTGTGCTGCCTCTGGAAGAGAAAGCAGCCCAGAGGCTCATGAACAAATTTTATGTACAATTTCCTTAGGTTACAATTCAAACCCCAATCCTTCTGCTACAGTGAAAATAAGAAAACTGAAACCAAAACACCTATTTTTTTTATTGCATTAACACAGCCAGACAGTCCTGGGGGTATGGAGTAGGGCATTGAAGGCATACACTTCTGGGAGGGAATGACGCAGGCACTGCTCTTGAATGAGACACCACTGCCTGCAACTCTGATTTTCTGAATTACTTAATGAACCCAAGCACTGCCCTGCATCTGGTAGGAAAGGGCCAAGAAGAAATATGGGTCTGATTCTCACCTGATGAATTTTGCTTATGGGTAAACAGGCTTGAGACCTCAGCATTCATTTCAGACAATGCACTTGTCATCGCACGAAATATATGAGGAGAAAGAATATTTCTGTACTTCAGTTGCTCAACTGAGAATGACTTCCAGAGTGAAATGTCTCCACTGTTCACAGGGAAGGGCAAACAACAATGCTATATATTTTGTTTGATGTTTGTCTAGGAGAGTGGTTTCTTCTTGTGCTGTGATTTTTGGTTTATCAGTGCTTAAAATGTGAGCTTTTTTTAGCAGACATATAACTAGACTCTGTGGCAATGTTGTCCAGTAAAATAAATCCTAAAAATAGCCTCTTACGTGGGAGGAGAAACTATGAGTTTATAGCGCAAAACAAATCCCTTAAATGCTATCCGGGAAAGGATAGACAATGGATTTGGAACGAAGAATATTAAAATGTCATCATTGTTGTGTAATATGTCCTGACCTGATTCTTTCTCCTAAAGTTTCAGTTCCTGAAAAGAGTAAAGATAGTTCTCCTGTGAGGCTGCTGCTGCTCTGTTCTCCAGATGCACTGATGTCTGAAAGGGTGTTTGTGCCTGAGACTGATGTCTGCAGGCTAACTGTGTGGGAGACCAGGTGTGCCATGGAATGGAGGGGGCTCAGGAAGCCAGAGGGCTATTTCTGGCTTTGTCAAGGTTCTGGTGCATGACCTGGGGAAAGGCACTCAGCCTCTCGCTGCCTGTGCTTTCTTTCCTGTTTATATAGCCTGCACACCCTCCAGGCACCGTCCATACTGACTGTGTTCAGTATTGAAAGTCTACTTCTCCTCATCTCTGAAGAGCTATGGCCTTAATGTGTGAGAGTGTACAAATTAAAACATGTGGAGGTCCATCATGATCGCAGTCAGGGATTTGCCTGTGAATGGCAAACACATCTACTCTTTGCCATAAAACATAGGTGGTTCTTTCTCTCATGACCCTTTTTTCCCCAGTTAAATTGCCTCAATCTAAGTTCCAAAGAATTATTAATATAGTAGCCATTGCATATTTTTTTAAGAAGTCAGAGAACCTGAGAAGGCAAGATGCTAAAACAACCATTTTTTGCATCCAGGTCCCTCTTGATGATTACAGTACTTTATGAAACATACTTGTGGTATGAAGTAGTGACAGCAATTTATGTGCAAGTAATAATAATCCAGAAAAGAGTACTATACTAGGGGGAAATACATCACCAGCAGCCCGAGATAGATGAGGCAGCTGCATTCCCAGGCCCAACCAGCACAGGGCTAACAATATATTCCCAGGCACTAGTAAAAGCTGCATGCTGCTCCCTTTTCCAGCTGGGCAGGGCAGAACTCCTCTAGAGAGGGGTGGGGGAAAAAGTTTATATATTTTTGACCCTCAACTTCAGTAGTAGACTTGCTTGTATTCTTGCCCCTAGAGACACCCCTGGCTCCCAGGCTGGTTCACCTTCTCAGCAGCTAGTTCCACTCAAGCTATGCTTGCACACTCATGCTCCCTTGCAGACCTGCGCTTGCTCCATGAATACAGGGACACTTCAACCCGTGGTCTGACTCCAGTGGCTGCACTCAGACCCCTGTACACACACACATGTGCACAATGAATAGGACTTCTCACCCAGTATAAAAGTCAGAAAATAATTTGATAAGAAGACAGTGCAAGTGCAGCCAGACAAGGGTACCAAAGAGCCAACTGGTTACATGTGACCAATATTTTATATTCCTTTATTTCTCTATTTTCCCCACATCTGTTCATCCCAAATCACCTAAATTCATTCCTTTCTCTACCTCTGATGCCTTCCCTAACATTCTGTAGAAAGTCTTGTGCAATTCCAAAGTGCTCTTCCCCTGTAACCCACAATGTGTCCCATAGCCCTGGACAGCAACCCCTCTCCATCCAAAAGGCTTTCTAGTGTTGACCCATCTTGTTGGTTTTCATGCCTGAACACTGGGCCTGAAGCCCTGCTGGGACAGCCCCAGGAGGGGTCTGGATAGAGTAACCCTTCATCTTAATTTGGGTTCCTGCCTGTCCTTGTGCCTCTGTACTCATCTAGGATTGTGACGATCAGGCTGTGGGGAGCTGATGGCTCCTGTGACTAGCCTGGGCTGGGTATTGTCTGGGCTTCCCCTCCTGCCACTATCTCTCTATGCTCATTTGGGTGTGTGCAAATGAATTTTTGTCACATTGACTAACACTCCTGAGGTTTTCTTTTCTACTTCTTAAGTAGCTAGGGGAAAATATGTGAGTAAGCAGGAAACTCCAAATCTGTAGCTGGCTAATTCATGGCCACCCAATATGCCTAGTGCCTGAGAAATACATGTATCACCCTTGTCAAAACTGTGCAGTGAAACCTAAGGCAAACCAGCAAAACTACTTTTCTGTATTAGCAATTCAGCTCTTGCTCATTTTTTTTTTAAACATCAGTCTTCAAACCATAAGTGCAAAACCATAATTAGTACTCAGAGCAGATACAGCGACTTCAAAAACAGAAATCAAGCAATAAACCCCGGGGCAACCCTTGGTTGTCACTAGCATGTTATAGAGGCAGTAATCATATATGGAAGTGTATGGCTTCACGGGGAGCTGAGATAGGAGGCATTTATGAAGGTTAACACAATTTCTGCACAAAAAACTGAAGGGCTTTATCTGATGATGCTGGCAACAAACTCCCAGGTTTGTCCTTGTGGTGGGATAGCTTGCTTATCCTGCTAGTTATTTGTCAGGCTGTTTTCTGTAGCAAGGTGAAAGCTACAGATACCTTCTTTCACTTCTGTATCATCTAGTTACCAAATGCTTCTACAAGCTACCAACCTTCTTGTTGGGCAGGGCAAAAGTCAGACCTGATAACAAGTTTGCTTCTCGCCCTCAGCTGCTGCAGAAATAGCTTATTTTCCAAATAAAAAAGTGAGCTGGAAGAAAGACTCACAATTTATTTCTTTCTCTTCTGTGTGATGCTGGGCAGTGATTGTGTGTTTAGCACAGAGCAGCCTTTTATGAAGAAGTGCTTACTTCAATTTGAGCAGCCTGAGCTGAGGGCTGTGCCTGGTCAGAGCTTTTGCGAAAGCTTGGTGTGGACATACAAAGGGATCAGCTGACTGCAAGCCAGAATCTGATAATGACAGGCAGTATCTTGGGTCTTGTCCATGCTAAAAAAAAATAAATTAAAAAAATACACAGCCTTAACTATTCCAAAGAACTGTGTTTTACGCAACCCAGCAAATACAGTTGAACTGGTAGTGCCAGTGTCGTGGTATTTTATATTTGAGTATATTTCCCATTTGTTCCTGTACATGAAACTACGAGCAGTTCTGGTAGAAGACACAAATGAAGCTGTTTCCATGTCCTTGTACCAATGGTCTCAAGCAAGTGCACTTTCACAGGGACTGCCTGGTAACCAGGGAGGACCCTGTGTGATGGCACCTTGCACCTGTGTGTGCATCAGTACATACAAAGCCTTTGAGTGAAACCCACCCCAGACACAGTCATTCCCCTACACCTCTGGTGGGAAAGGAGCTGGGTATGTTGCTTGGGCAGGGAGTGGAAATCCGGCTCTGCCCCCTCAAGGAGGTCTGAGGATGGAACAAGTGGAGATGAGGATGAGATCAAAATGTGTTACTTGGGGAGTAACATAAACTATGATCACAAAATTTGACCCTGAAACATAATCTGAAAGACAAAAATTGTATTAATAACAATGTTTTGAGGCACAAAGGAAAGGAAAGATAGGGTAAATGACTGCCTTGTCCTAAAAAAAAAACCCATCAACCAAACCCCACTCCCCCCCGACTTGTATTCTTTTGGTGATACTATTTTTCAGGTGCAAACACATAACAGAGTTGTTAGAGCAACTCTATGAGGTGCCCTGTGCCAGAAGCCTCCTGTTCTCTCCCCAAATGGGAATTACTTATATTGTTCGGAGCAGCTGTGGAAGAATACTACAATGTTTACCCTCAGAGAACTTGTTATCTATGATAATCAGGGTAAAACAACAGCACTTCAAAGTGAAGATAAAACATAGATAAAAATATTTTTCCACTTGTGACCCTATTATCCCACTCTGTATTTCTTATTCTCTATTTTGACTATGTAGTTTCTAATTGCTTTCCCCCTTCTTCTGATAAAATAATTGGTGGGTTTAGTTGAGGTTTTCTGAGCTGAAAACTGATGTCTAGCACTTTTTTGCTTTTCTTTTTTTTTCCCACGAGAACCTGTTGCTTTGTGGTTGCTTGAGGAAGTTGACTTAAGCAATTTAAAATGTAGTCGTGGCTTATTTAGAAAGACACACTGGCCGTTAACACAAAAGTATATGCCTAAATATGCCAACAGGTGCAAGAGCTGCCTAGTCACGTGATGGCTACAGGAAACCTATTAACCATAGTGTTTGGGTTAAAGACAGGTCATGCTGATAATTAAATACAGAAAGTAATTTTTTTTGGGTGTATTTTTTCTTCCTCCCCTCTCTGTACTGTGTGTCTATGTTCTAGAGCTAATATGAAAGTTTGTGACACTGATTAAAATCAGTGACAGTCATAGCTGTAGTAGGAACAGAAATAGAGGTATGAGGTTAAGCAGATGTCAGCATTCACTATGAACTTCTGTGTTTTTTCGGGTTCACAGCTTTTCAAATACTTTCTATGTATTGCTAAAATAAAGCTCTTGAAAATATATTGTGAAAAATATGAAGCTATTGTCTAAATTATTACTTAGATTACCTTTGGCTCTGGAGGTCTTAGATGAGACACCACTGGGTTTGGTTTCTAGGGCTAGGACTTTTCATGCTCACTGTAAGGAGAGAGCACACATGCAAAAATATCTCTGGGGTAGATTTCAGTTTTAATAAGGAGGGACCCTCTTCTATACTACCTGGTCTATCAAGTCTATAGTCTGGGCATGTAAATGTACATATAGCCTTTGTCAAAGCTCTCTATCTACTGAGTAAAAAATTAGCTTTCTGCATCACAGATTCCTTTAGGCAAGGGAACCCTGGCAATTAATCCTTAGCTGTATTCCAAAGCATTTCACACTCCTGATATTGTCGTGCTTGTTGGTTGAATGTTCAATGTGCAGGTTACTATTTTACTCTTACTTTTCTCCCTCCAGTCATTACTTTGAGATTATATAAATTGCCTTAAAGTTGGTTGATGCCATTTTGCCATTCTACCTAATTTTAAATCATCTAAACATGTTTGTGGGGCACATAGCTACATCTGCTACTTAGCATAGCAACATTTCTGTTTAAAGTCAACGTCCTAAGGATGTTTAGGGAAAAATCCCAAGTGGCATTCTCCAGCACATATTCTTTCCAGGGCAGGAAGCACATCTGCCTGTCTAAGCAAAGGCAGTGCTCTCAGAAGATAGGTCTACCATACCTGTGTACCAGGGACAGTCTTTCAGCAACAAACAAGGTGATAATAGGGGATTCTGTCCTACAAATGAAAAAAAAAAAAAGTGAATTGTCTGGTTAGAAGGCTTCTTACTGTGCTCGTGTTCCGTCATCCCCAGCAAAGCAAGGTGACATGAAGAGCAAGATTTTTATTTTCCAAGATGCCCTGTGACATGGTAGAGGTGAATTCATCCCTGTCTGGCCTCTGCCTGCTAATGACTGAACTGGTCTGCAGTGTACCCTCGGTCTCGGTACCGAAATCTGCAGCTGTGGTTCAAACGTCTTGCTTCGTCAGTCAGCTTCTGCCGTGTCCACACCTCGGAAACTGCATGGCAGATACAAGTTGCTGGGCATTTCGCTTTGCATTGGAACCGTGCTACTTCTTTCAGTATTCTGGTGGAAAGTTGATGATGAGGTGAAATTAGTTAGAAACTATGAAAGCTAGACCTAAGTGACAAATTTGTAGCATGTGAACCCTAGTTCTGAAATGTAAGAAACACTCGGGATCTTTTGGTATAAACCATTTCCCTTGGTGTAAAATCCCATGCACAGTAATGCTGCAGTATACAACCAACTTCTGTTCATCCACTAACTGACATTCCTCTTTAAAATGCCATACAAAGATCTTTAAATGGCAGGTGTTGGTAAACAGTGATGACCCGATGATTAAGAGATTGAGTTCAGCTTGTTCTGTTACAAATTTCTTCTCAGCCTTCAACATGTTGCTTAGATTGTTTGACTTTAGAGCACATCCTTCTTGATTGGCAAGGTATCTTAAAAGATAAGGATGACATGAGAAACTCCTGCCTTGTAGTCAAGAAGTCTCTGGTTCTTCCTACCTGGTTTGTCATACACTGACATCTCAGGGACTCATCTGTGTGTTCGATAACCCAACCCTTTTTTATACAAGTGCTTTCGCAAGAATAAAGTTTTGTATTACTGTTTTAGTAAGCAATCACTTTTATTCTTTTAACTATTCCTTCCTTATGCTGCTTAAGCATTCTGATTTGTATGAACTTGATTTGGTGGAAAACACGTCTAAGGAAGCGTATCACAGAATATTCTGAATTGGAAGAGACCCACAAAGATCCTCGAGTCCAGCTCTTAAGAGAATGGTCTGTACA
Organism: Climacteris rufus; assembly: GCA_013398175.1. Taxonomy (NCBI): domain Eukaryota; kingdom Metazoa; phylum Chordata; class Aves; order Passeriformes; family Climacteridae; genus Climacteris; species Climacteris rufus. Next base: position 636,733 of record VZRZ01004756.1, read on the forward strand.
GGGATCAAACCTGCAACCTTGGTATTGTCAGCACCCTGCTCTAACCAACTGTATCTTCTGAATGTTCCTTGGAGATTAGAGCAACATATTTGCTTCCCTGGGTTCTCCATACTTTATGTGTGTCTGCTTGAAACTGCAAAGATCTGCCCACTCCTGGTTACATATATTTTAATAATATAGCTGTAAGAGAAACTGTAGAAAAGTGGCTGGAAGGGTGAAAATGCTACTGCAGCTTACTCTGCTGTGGTCTCATGTCACAAGTCTATTGTGACACAATCACCTTACATGATTGGATAAAGTATTCTGAAAGGCTCTGCATTTTAGAAAAGGCAAAACCAAACAGTATTTTGAGCTAAATATTATATCAATTATGGCAGATTCTTTTTGTTAGCAGAAAGTAAGGATGGAAATAAAATTATTGGAATATTATATAATGAGCTAGAAATGGGGTTGATCCAGGCAACTGAGAGGTGAAGAAGGTATTTGCATTGCAAAAGGTGCACAGTTGCTCAACACAGTGTTGAATATAGCCACAACAGATGTAGTGGCATCAAATCTGTTCCCCAGAAAGGAGGAAGCCACCTTTTTTAGTTAGTGACAAGTCTTGGGGGGAGGAAAAAGACTTCGTTTTGTTTGCAATCCCACTTTGGTTTTTGCTCCTATATCAGCTTTCCAACAGCCTCCTACTGTTGCTCATCTTACAAAGCCCCATCCATTCTGTGCCTAAATGAGGAAATCTTATATTCCAGAGACACGAAGTTCTTGTTGATGGCCTGAGGGAGGCTTGGAGGTTGGCCATACCAAAAAGCACTAATCTGTGGCAATCACACTGTACCTGTCTGAAAGCAGCTTTACTAAAAGACCTGTTGATAAGATAGAGAAATGAAAGAGCCATGTGTATGTCAGTAGCAGTGGGCTGAACTAGAGCCTTTAGTCCCTAAATACATGTCCATTTGTGAGGATTCACAGGAAGCCTGTACAGAGCTGTTATTGTTGAGTCAGTACCTGTGCTGTGTTTTCCTGCAAGCACTTGTATAGCCTGTCGATGCCTTTGACTGTCTATTCCCATCTCTCCAGTACACACCTCCAGCAAATGCAGTACTTAGTATGAACTTCTGGAGTTTGCATGCAGATTGCTGGCAAGCATAATAGAAATCCAGGACTCATCTGTTCTGGAAAAGAGATTGCATTTTTCATGTGGGATTGGAGCACACCCTGGTTACACAGCAGGTCTCAGCACTCCTTTTCACCTGCTGTGCTCTCTTTATCACTCTCTCCTCTCCTAGTAGCACTCAATCTGTCATTCCTGCTATTCTCACCAAGAAACTGAGCACTGAGCAGCTTTTTCTGAAAATACAGCTTTCGTACTTCTCATTTTCTTCCCAGCTTGGATCTTCCCACCAGTGGTATTGGTTTTTCTTCTTGAGAAAAGGAAGCCCTTGGAGGATCGGGGCAGGGGCAGATAGAGCTGTGGTTCAGTCTGCTGCAAGGCAAACACTGTGTGTTTGGAGATTTGTGCAGCTCTGCCTGCCATGGCTGCAGGACTGTAAAGGTAGAGCAGAGGTTAAAAACCAGAACCCCTGTTGTGCTCCTGTCTGCCCTAACGCAGTGCAAGAAGTCTGAACTGCCTGGAGCTGAGGTCCATCTTGTTCCTTGCTAACAGAGGCACTGTGCTAATAGAGAAAAGTCAATATGAACAGTGAAGGGCAGATAATGTATTTGGCTTCCTGGAAAAGGGAAAATATTTTGTTACATGGTGCACAATACAGCTTGGTTTAGCAATATATGTGAGCCAAGAGGCACGGACAGGTGATGTTTCAGGTGCGTGAGATGTGCCAATGAGCCTGAATTGGCCAGCTGCATAGGCGTGAATCAAGTTCACCCGGTTCACTGAAGGTGAATCAGGATTGAGACATGACTACTAAAAGCAACAGATATATTATAAGATACTAAAGCCAAAGTACAAAAAGTATTTGAACATTGCTATGGTCCTGTTGACACAAGAAAATACCTTTGTGCTCTGCTGAATCTACGCTATTCCATAATTAGAGGCAGAATTGAAAGCCATAGATTTACAAGATCAGTATCTGATGTTCTTGGTCCTGTTGAGCTGCTATTTCATTGGTATTGCTCAGTAAAATATTTATCTTCTAGGGGAAAAATTATTCGTTTCTTGTCTAAAATACTGAACTTTCATGAGATGGGATCTGTGTTTGGAGATTACTAAAAAAACACTAGATAGATAAAGAGACAGAACACTCTGAAATAGCTGACTTAGAGGTTACACAAGTTGACTGTAAACTGGAATCTGGGTGTGCTTCTCACATCCACACTTATTTTGTGTTTAAATCAATAGCAGGTCACATAGGTATTCACCTATGTCCTGAAGATATACACAATAAAAACAGCTTGAGAACTACTTTTCTTATTCCATACTGATGGCTGCATTTGGGAGAACACTTTAACAATGTGCTCTTCAAGTTCATGGCCTTTAAACACTTGTTGTGAATAGCAAAGGTGGAAGAGCAGTTGTACGCTTTATAATGAGAAATACTATGTAGAACACTTTTGTGTCTAAATAATTTCTTAATCAATAACAACCAATGATTATTTTCACTTTACTTGTTAAAAAGCTAAAGCAAAGCCAGCCTGTGTGGTTTCCTCTCTGAGCTACCTTGGAGCTCCCCATTGGTGTAAGGGATAAATTTCATTCTCACAGGCAGAACTCTGCACTACTACATTTAATACTTCAGCTTATTTAGCTGTGAATTAAATAAAATAAAAAAATTGCTTGAATGCTACTTTGACCAGAACTGAATAACTCTTTGTTCAATTTTTCAATTTATGACAAAGCGGATAGGATTATTAATGAAGACTGCACAATGGTCTGGCAACACTTACACTGACAAAAGAGGTTGCGTATGAAGACATTCTAAGATCAGTATACAAAAGAAGAATAGCAAGACTAATTTAAGTGGTTTATAGTGTTGAAACACCTTGTAAGGTATGAGAATCCCCAGTGGGCATAGGAGTGAAGGAAGCTGCCCTTGGGCATGCTCACTTCCCATTCCTAGCAAACCATGGTTATAGTCTGAAAATTCAAGCTTGAAAAAACTTGAACATAACCAAATGGGAACAGCATAGGAAGTGAATACTTCAACTGTACAAAACCCCCCTAAATTCAAGAGAGCATGATAATACTTAATAAGAAAGAATATGGTTTTAAAATTTGTCTAGTAGGTCTCAACTCTGCATTAGAGCTTATTTTTCACAGGATACATAGGAGAGAGTTGATTTGTGGGAGTGGGAAAGAGGTAAAAGGATAGCTCTGGGAATGCTTTGACATCCTTTTGTCCGCCAGTAACAAGTTATGTAGATGACCTGATGAATAAAAACAAAGACCGTTCATGGAGACAAGGTACCTGTGAATTCAGACAGGCAAGCCTTTGGCCACAAGCTGTGAGTGATGTTTGAGCCTGGGTGATAGGAGCACCTCTGACAAAGAAGAGCTCATGTTCAGAAAAGATGGGAAGAACTTGGACAAAAACCTGCCTACTGGACAGAAAGCCATGTAAAAGAGGGGAATCACTTCGGGATTGCTTATTTGCCAATAAATGTTAAATAGTGTAACACAAGGTTGTTCCCTATCCTGCAGTTTCTTAGCAGTATTAGAAGTTCATTTACTCCTTTCCCTTCTTGGCTTCTTTCTCTGTCATAAATTTGCTTTCAACTGAGGAAATGATATAAACTAAGTCAAATGTTACACTGGGAACAGTTCATACTCATGTTCCAGACAGGAGAAATCCAGATTCTGATTTCAGGAGGAATAGCAGTCCTAATATGCCCTCAAAACCCATGGCACTATCAAAGTCAAACCCATATGGAGTGTGAAAAATTTGAGGTACCAGGGAGGTTTTGTCTGGTATGCAAAGGACTAGAGAGTGAAACCAAATAGGTAAAATCAGCAATAAATTAGCTAGTCCGGAAATCTTTCATCTTTTTTTTCATTATAACTGTGTGTTTTATCAGGCTGCTGTACATACCACCAACATTAGAGGCAGGTCCTTTCTCAGGATATGTCAGAGGTGGCTCGGAGTAGCCCTGTGCAACCTGCCTCTTGTCAGTGACGGTAGAATGAGCCAGGAGAAAGACTGGTATTCAAAGAATAATGTTTGGTGGTTAGGGTTTTTTAAATTACTGTGCCCAAAATGAGTATTAACTTGTATCTTGAGATGACAGCTTTTGCCACATAGGTCTAGAAGGGAGGGATTTTTCTAGTCTCTAGTTCATCACTGATAATTGCTGTCCATTATATGGGTAAAAAAATATATAAGAAATTGTGATTCTTTCCAACATCTCAGGAAGTTAAGCATTATAAGTGATAATTATGCTCCTGACAACAGGTTAAGCCAGATGTTCAGAAGCAGCTGCTGTTGACCTGTTGGCAAAGCTAGTTGCTTCATGGTATGATGCAGTGATTCTTGGCATCCTTATAGGGAACAAAGGCATAAATTTGAGGGGAAATTAGACTGAATGTAAGTTGCAACAATATGTCATGGTGATAGAAAGGTCCATCAGTAGTGGGTAATGGAGAATCTTGAAAATTATGCTAATGGCTCTGCAGAGGGTAGAAAAATACCTCCTGGGCATCATTAGTCAGTGATTTCTACTCATCAAAATCACTATTAGGAGTGGCATCTGGATCTGTTTCAAATAGTCTAGCTCTGGATTGTGGGAATATGACCTAGAGGCTTTTCTTTCATCACAGGTACTCGAAATTCAGGGACTTAAAATTTCTTTGCTAGCAAGTTGTGTTGAGGAAAGGAAATAAAAGGTTACAGTGGAAGGTCACAGGTACTTTACCACAGGCACAGGTGGAGTGGAAAGGTATAATAATCTTGAGTCTAACATTTCTTGAACCCTCATGTACTTATGTAATTCCTGATTCTCCTTCATAAACAGCCCAGAAGGTGTCTTGGTGATTGTGGGAACAGTTGCCATGATGATCACTTGTTATCACAATGAGGATTTTATGAGTTTCCCGTAGATAAGTAAACCATGCAGGGAAGTGTTTTGAAGGGGCTTTAGTCCTCTGTTCTCTCCAATGGATTCAGAAGTGAGATTAAAAAACTTGTTTTTATGAAAGCAAAATGTAATGAGGTTTTGTTTTCTTTGCATTTCGTACCATGACTGAAAATGATCTGAATGGGATGGTTTTGGGTCTGTAAGTGTGCTCAAAAGGCCGTATTGTCTTAATCATACATTTGCATAGATAATTCAGTCTCCAGGCCAGAGTCCATTTGTATTTTGTCAACCCTGAGAAGGGTAAACAATTCACTCTGTCAGTGAAATGCATTTTTTCTGTGGGGTTGAGGAAAACCAACTAGCACAGAGAGAGAAAAAAAAGGTGTTAAGGGTGTTAAAGTGTTTTTAGAAATATAAAATTGAATGTGCTCAAGCTTTACATATTGTGCAGTATATCTGTAACTAAAGCCAATATAATTTAGCTTTATGCATGTCTGAGATTTACTTAACTAAATTGTCAACATTTATGTACGCAAAACACTTGACACCTTCAGAAGCCAAATATTGACTACGGCTGCATGTCATCATGACCAAGACCGATTTCTCACCATGGTAGTTTTAAGTTCCAGTCCCCAGAACCTCAGGTGTTAAGATCTTGTTTGCACGAAGTCAGACATTTACACTCTAAGCACCTTCCAATGAGATCCCAAGCCTCAGCCTTTGGTATTTATGCGCATGTTTGCACATGAATGGGTTTACATAAACTGGAATTTGTGTGCTTCATTGCTTCACTTTTCTTAGGTAAATGCTTATGAAAAAATATGCGTGCTTCTGGGAAGAGGCGATTAAGAACTTTTTATCAGGGCTAAACTATTTCAGGGATCCTTGGGGGATGATTGAGTTCGTTTGCCTATGGTTTGCTGTCCTTCAAACGAGAGTTGCTAAAGGGCAAGATGTGTAGAAAAAATAAGGTCATTTTTCTCACTGCTTCCTGGAGAGGCATAGAGTTCGTGTTTTTGACTGAGTGTTGCGCAGTTGTTTTAATGAAGAAACATATGGCAAAGCTGCACTGGTCTCGATGTTCTTTTCTGCTTAGTCATCCCAGAGGGCTTAGTCTGTTATGAGGTTTTTTTAATTGTAAGAATAAACACTGTCTAACCATTGGGGAGACTTTGTCCGTGATCAGAGCTGCTGATGTAAATGTTTCCTGGAGGAATGAATAAGAACACTTTAAGAAAAAAAATGTTTTTATATTGAGGAAAGATTGCAGAGTAAAAAATACACAAATTATTGCTATGTGCTTCCCTGGATTAAGTATGAAGGGTGGATGGGTGAGAACATGTTATTAAAAACTCTAAGAATAAATGCAATAATATTGTGATGTTGCTTTATTGTCATTGTTGTTAAACTGTATTGGTCTATTTGTGCTGTTCTGTTTCCCAAAAAACAACTAATTTTGGGCTATGTAAACTTTTTCAGGTCTGAAATCTGGCCTGGAATATACGGGGTGGAAGGGGAAACCTGTCTTCCCTCCCAAATACAGTTACAACCATGAAAGTGTATTGCTCTAGATATTTCCCACTGCATAAGTATTCTGCCTTTAAACATGTTCTTTTAGATCTAAATCATTTAGATCTTTTAGATCTATATGAGGGGAGAGGTGGTAATCTGTGAGTTTCAGTGTTTATTTTTCTTTTGTTTCCAAGTGTATACCCTTTGTGATAGTCTGTAAGATTTCTTGAAAATCTCTCTGCAAAAAATATTTTAAAAATTGTGAAATAAAATTTTAAATTTATTGAACAGCTGTAGCCGAAAACCCTATAGTACTACAGTATCTTATTTCTTGCTTTCCTAGGACAGATAAAAATTCAGGACAGTTTTAAGGTCGATGTCCCATGTTTACATTGGTTAAATAGGCTTTCAGTCTTTCACATGCTTTGGTTGAAGTCTGAAGTGTTAGATCAGACTGCAGTATCTGAGGACATGGAAGGACAAATGAGACGGGAAGGGTTAAGCATGAAAAATAACCATAACAATGTGACTTTTCCTGCTGGTGAGCTGTAGACTATCATTTGTTCTGCAAATGGTTTTGCTTGTCCAAGCAATGTATGGTTGTTAGTTTTGAAATGGAATTGAGGCATTGTTCCTTAGTCTTGTTTGTCTTTGCTCACTTTGTGCAGCTGAACTTCCTTCTGAAAGATATCATGGTTCCTCCAGAGTATTTAAAAACTGCAAGAACAGCAACTGGGCCAGGAGATGGTGAGGGAACATCTGCAAGAATGGAATTCTAGATGAAATTCAGCATTTTAACTTCACAGGGGCAAGTCCATTATCTTGCCCGGGGCAGCGGGTAGGGTGTCTGCTGGCTGCCTTGGACCTCATCATGTCCAGGCTGGTCAGTGCATCAGGCTGCAGTTTGTGTGGTTTGAACTAATGCATATTAGCTGATGCTCAGAGACTCAGCCCTGCCACTGTTTATGATTAGGATGTGGGAGCTTAGCTGTTAATAATTGCTTAGCTACAGTGATACAAGTCCTGTAGACAGAACGCTGTCCATCACACAGGGAGAGCGCTATGCCCTTGGGAATGCAGGGGATTAGGGTGAAACTGTGATGCTTTCTCTCTAGTTAAGAAGTGCTCCAGTCAACAGATTTATGGATTATTTTGTGTGAAAAGCTAGTTTTGTTGATGCAAGGGAAGATGGGGTGGGCATGAAAAGATAACCAAAAATTGCCTAGGGGATTCATACGTAGTGCTGATGTAATGCATTGCTGAGCCAAAAAGAAGTGCACACCAGTACGGTGGAAACATTACTGGTGAGTGATAAGTACTTGGAGGTGGAGGCTGATTTAAATACCTCTTCTACATTGTCATCCTATGACTAAAATTTCTCTTTCTTGCTTAGTACTATTTATGTCTATGGAAATTTCTGTAGAGGCACAAATGCCTCAAGGTACCATTCTTGGAGGTACTTTGTAAACCAGCATGGAGAGAAAAATCCCTGCACCAGAGATCTTCAAATCTGAAGGGACCAGTGAGACAAGGAAGAAAGGGTGGCTACCCTCATTGTCCTTCCACACCTTGGGTTCCTCCCTGTGTGGCTGCAGAGCCTTCTTCCTTCCCACAGTCAGCAGCCAGGAACCTGCTGTCCCTCACGCAGCAAACCCTCTCAATTTCTGCATGTAGCCTTCAGGACCTTCCTCAGCACCCTCAGAAGGTCTGCAGACCTGGTTTTAAAATAAAACAAAAGCTGCTGTTTGGGTTGTTTGACCTGGTCTCCATTTCTCAGTCCTTCTGCTAAAACTGATGCTCCTGCCACTTGCCCTGGTGACTTTCGGAGCATCCAGCAGGCTCTTGTGGCCATGGACAGGGAAGGGGAGACCCTGTGGCTTTCTGGGGCACAGGCTTTCTAAGGAGAGGTGCAGTGTTGTGATGGGGGTGCTGTTGTTCACTTCTCCACTCTCTGCACGCTGCTTTTTGGCCCTCTCTGTTGTGCCCGCTGTCCCTCCCGTGCCAGTGCGTGCCGGTCCCCCCTGGCCGGAGCAGTGCCCAGCTGGGCTGTGCAGCTGGAGTGGTGGGGGCAGGATGTGCGGGCAGCCCCCGTGCCAGCTGCACCCTCACACAGGAAGGTCTCCACAGGCTGTTTCCACATCTGCTGGAGAGGCGACGTGTCTGTCGGTTCACCAGTGGCGTGTGGCTTGCTGCCCTTACAGCTGCGCCAAAGCCATGGGGCTCTGTCCTGTCCTCCCCCCGTGCCTCCACGGGAGGATGAGCGTGCCTGGGGATGCTCACGAGGTGGTGACTGTCCCCTGAGTGTGGGAGCTGCATCTGGCAGCACAGAGGGGACATTCTTCAGGTCAGCAAAACACAAATTGCACCAAAAACCAGAGAGAAGTTGGGAGGTGTAGTAGGATGGTAAAGACTGTGCTCCCTCGCTTTGAGGAGTACCGTCATCCTGTTCCATTGCTCTTCCTGTGTCCCTGATGGCTCTAAATGATATTCCATCTTCCATCTTTAAAGCTGCTTGGGCGTGCCTTGCTGTGCCTCCTGCTTTTCAGCCACATACTGGGTTAGTGAGCTTCCCTCGCAGTGCTCCCAGCGACATGGTATCTTTTTGGCAGAAGGTAGTTTGTCTTAGGGCAGTATTTCTTACATACAATATGGTCTTGAATTAACATCTGACATAAGCACTGCTGAAAGAAAATGGATCCCACCTATTGTGCAGCAGGTATAATGGGGCTTCTTAAACAGCACAGTTTGGGAATAACCCAACTTCTTAATTAACGCTCTTTTTCTATGCCAAACCCAAGCTGCTCAGGCAGTTTTATTCTTTTCCCATGTCTGGGAGGCAGTACAGTGTTTAAAGACTTCAGTAAAACTACATGTTGATTTTTAATAACAGCTGTGTCTTGAGGCTGGTTGTGGGGGATCACTGTCTGTCATTAGACAGGCATCTTGTTTAAGCTTCCTAACCAGTTTGTTGACAAAAAATACCACTGTTTTGGAAGAAATCTGACACCTTTTTGTTCTATTTCTTTAACAGATTAGTTTGCTTTTCTTGGGCTCCTGTGGAAAGGGAGTCCACCACCCTAGAACTGAGCTCCTGTTTGAAATACCTAGCATAGACCTATGAAGTATTCATGAAAGGATTCAGGCTTTTTGTTTGCTCTTTAATTATTCCTAATTAAACATCAGAGGATCATTTGAGATAGTTGAAAGCTAAAATGCTTTTTCTGCACAGAATTCTTCAGATGCATCAGCTCTCAGTTATTTACCTGCCAAGGTACTGCTGATGAGAGCTCAGGTTTTTGTCCTATGAAGGTGGAAAAGAACACTTTCAAATGTCTGGTAGTCTGGGTGGATGTAGGCTCTGGTTAATAGTCAAGCACACATGCTGTGATGGTAGCAGCCATCAGACTGGTGCTGTAACCCACCATGGACTCTGCCCCAGTCCTTTCACATTTGCTTCTTTAGCCAGGCTCCACCTGATAAGGAGGATGTCACTACATGATGGGTGTTTTTGTTCCAGGAGTGGGAAAGAGCAGGAGTTGAAAAGCCTTTTTCTGTCTTCTCACCAGTGGTGCTCCTCCTTTCCCCAAGGAAAGTGCTGAAGGTCAATCAGGCAGAGACCATGTAGAGGTAGTGTTGGCCCCTGCTGTGCGATGATAAATTTGTCATCTGACATCTTCATCCCTTCTCTATGGACTGGCTGGGGAGAAGAGTCTTAGTAATTGGTACCATTAATTTCCTAAAGCCTACTAATGTTCTAGGTGATGTGTGAAGGACTTAGAGCTTCTGTCATAGCCTGAGATGTACTGTAGAAGGAGTCTATGTTTGGCTTATAGCTTTAGTAGGAAATGAGTTACCTGGATTTTGTCTGCAGATGCACTGTGCTTTGAATAAGACCATCCTCAGATGGAAACCATGGCACTGTGCTGCTTGTGCTGTCATCACGCTACAGGCTAAAAAGACAAACTTGCCCCCTCTGTATTTCCATGCTATTTTACAGGTATATCCAGCATCTTTCAGAGAATTCTGAACCACAGTTGAGCCTTATCTATTTATACCAAGAAGGTCTAGTGACACTCACAGTATCCTTGGTGGAATGCTCTGTGATCTGCAATGTACTTGTACTGGTACTTGCTCTGTAACTCTGCAATGTACTTGTCACTCGTTCAGCAGGTGGTCTGGGCAACTCCTTAGGCATTTAGAGGGTCAGAAACAAGCCTTTCTCTGATTACTATTATATACTGGGACTATCACTTTGCTTTCCAAAGCAAGGGTGGGATGGAGATTTGTATGTGATGTTAAACAAACAAACAAACAAAAAAACCCCAACCCAACCTCAGAATGAAAAGAATTCAAGTCAAGATTGCTTTGAGATTGCAATTTCCAATTTATCAGAGTTGTTGGAAGGCAAACAGTGTTTTCTTTTGTGGCACTGTCCCATAATTGAGTGTATTCCCTTATAAGTCTCTTGGTGCACCTGTGTTCCTATTGATGTGTGACAAAATGCTCTGAGGAGCTCTGGTGGGTTTGTATTGCTGCCTGAGATGGCTCTGTAATGAATCCCCAAGTGGGAATTTCCATCTTCACCCCTAGCTTCTGTCTCGTGCCATGGCTTATCTGTGTATGTGTGGTGCATGGTTTACATGGGCCAAGGAAGCAGGAAGCTCCCAGTCCCCAGGCCGGTCCTAGACACGTTGTTCCCAGACACACGGGGAATTGATGACTCCATGTGGGACTGTGCTCAGCCCAGCACAAATTCCCTGCTGCCTGCAGATAGGCATTTGCTCACTGGACCATCTTAAGCCACTGCTTTGGAGCATATAGAGCATATTTGTGACCCTACCAAAGTAGTTAATAAGATTTTACTTCCACTTAAGCATGTTCACAAAGCAGAAGGCACTGTGACTCCCTTACAGGAATATACCGCCTGAGCTCCTGTAAATTACAGGGGACATTGTACTGAGATGGCTTTCTGCCTTTAGGGTTTAGCAGAAAAATTCTGTAATGCGTTGTTTTTTTTTTTTGCTATTACTTGCAAACAGGAAATGAATAAGCAAAGAAAGACCATTATAACTGTGGTTTCAGAGGCTGTTCAGCTTGAAACAAAGGGATTTCTTCACATTCAACCTCATTAGTCTGATTAGTGGGCTTGTAAAATGAAGCATGAAAATGAAACATGACATAGACATGAATTGATTGTACTAAAATCTACACAAACTGCTGCTTGGAAATAAAAGGATGACAGACATCTTCTCTGAGCTGTTTAAAAAATTGTTTTCACAGTAGCTCATATTTTTAGAGCCTGTAAATTACATTTCTGTAGCTCTTAAGAGGAGACACTAAGAAGCTGAAAAATCCAAACGAACCTGTCAGCTGATTTTTTGTTTGGTTGATTTAGCAGAAAACCACGAAGACGTAATAAGTTATCAGTAGAAAGATATGTTGGGCAGGAACATGTTATAATTGGGGAGAAATGGATGATGGGCTACCAGTTGTTTCCTTTTAAAAATCTGAGAGAATACTTGACATTATATTCAGAAAGGCCTACTTGTAGCCTGATGATTTCTGCCTTCAAATACACTCTGTCCTGTTTCCTTAGTTATTGCAAAAATACCTGTTTGGTTGGATCTTGATGGAAGATCCTGAAGGAGGGTGAGTTTACTCTTTCAGCGTTAGTTCAGTTACTGGTACTGTGCAATGCAGGTGCAGCAGCCTCCTGTTTCTAGTGTTTGCTGTACAGCTCCAACATAGTATCTTTAAAATGAGGTTTGAATGCCTAGTTTTCTTCGCAGAGCTTAGTCCCACCAGCCTGTATCTCTTTGGGTATGAACTGATTTATTTCTGCCTGCATCCTGTACTGTCAAAACTAGGTCTGTCCAACTGCATTGTGTGTGCTGCACATGATTGTCCACATCCTTTTTCTTCTGTAGCTCAATTAAAAAAAAAAAAAAAAAAAGAACAAGAAATTTGAATGTATGTTTCAGTGTATTTCAAAGAAGTATTTTGAAATACTGCTTTCAAAGATTAGCCATGGTGGTACAGTTAAGATCCCAGAACTCCTTTTGTAATGTGGGGTCTGTATTTCCAGTAAGAGCATCTGGAAAAGGATTTTGGAATGCTGTTGGACATTGTGGAAAAGTGAGCTGGAGGTGTTCACTTAGGAGAAGAATTTGGCATCTTGGTAGTGAGGAAAGGAAAGGTATGTCTGGGGGGTTCCTGCAAATTGGAGAATTATGTGATCACTGTAAATGAGATGTTTGAGTGAGAAGCTGAGCACGAGTGTGCTTTGGGGACCCTGTAGTGCTGCTTGCAGCCCTAGCAAGTTGCTGCCATTATGGTTTGACTCACTGGGAAGAATAGAGTAGGACAATAGTGTAGGGGATGTGCTAAGCTGATGCCCTTTGGGTAGCGAACGTTTGGGGTTTAGCGTGCAAGTGGAATGTGTGGGGTTTGGAAAGCTTCTTGGGGTAATTTCCCGTTAAGCAGCTTTTGCCATACGTGATGTTGCTCTGTAATGCACAGCCACAAAGTATTTCCATGAACCATTGAAGTACTGCATTGCCAGGCTTATTTACTCCCTTGCTCCATATGTAAGTGAATTGTGCTTTACCCACATTAAACTTGAGTAGATGGATGTTGCAGAGGTAACCTGTGTTGGGGGCAGCACATGAAATGTGCAGCTTCCTGAGCCACTGCATATCTGGCCCGTGACTTTGGAGCAGCAGTGTCTGCTGGGCATGGCCACTGCTGTTGTACAGCATGCTGGGTGCTCCTGAGGTCAGGAGTGCCTCTGGAGAGCGTGAACTCCTGCCATACGCTGCAGGAGACCCATTTTTCGGGGTCTTGTGAATGGTCACCCCTTAGCAATCACTTTGTACCGTAGGTTTTGTAGACACATAGGATTTATTTCCTAGGCATAAGTCAGGACAAGATTTTGCCTATAAGAATCAAAATACTCTTTGAGATGTTTCCATGGAAAGGAGGGACTATGTGGGGAAAAGGGGAAGGGGGAGGAAGGAAGGTCACTTCCTGGAGCATATTTTGGGACAAATGTTTTTAGTGTGGCCATCATGGCAGTCAGCCATCCAGAGGCACCTGTTGTGGCTCTTGAGTGCTGGGCACGGGCACTTTTCACTCTGTTTATTATTTTCAACATAGGTTTGTGGAATTTGTGTAATTTAGCTAAGTGTGTGTGTTTCTAATACAAACCTCAGTGCAAACAAACCCTGCCCAGCAGGACTGTGGTGCAGAAAGAAGAACGAGAGTATTGTTGACTTGAATGTTCCCTGTCTTTACAATGAGTTCCAGATATTTCATGGGTTCCTAGTTCCTCTGCTGGTTACCCAGACAAGTATTTTGGTGACTTTAAGATGGTTTCTTCTTTGTTTTGCGTGAGGGGAAGGAGAATGTGTAAGGGGGGAGAACTTCTAAAAATTAAAGCACAAGTTAAAGTGTTTATTCGTTATATTAAGATACAATTGATGGTTACAGAAGCCAGGTTTTTGTCCACTTTTCAGAGTGCTTGGGTGGCTGTTTACTGTGGATCTGGGGAAGGCAAAAAGGCGTGCTAGATAAAAGCAAACCCAGCACGTAGTTGTTCAAGGTGTTGCCTTTCATTAAACAATCTCTTCTGTGGAAGAGAGGTTTTGACAGGGAAGAGGGAAGTTGGCCAAAAGTTACTCAGTGTTGGTGTCACCTTTATCTTTGAGATTTCTGTGGTGATCAGAATGGAACTGAAAGAGATCATACTGTGCACACCAAAAACTAAAGATTAAAATTGAAGATATGAACAACAACCAGTGTTAGAAGGTGTAAATATGTTAAAAAATAGCATCTCTAGTAGTTGAGCAAGGCAGAGGAAAACTCATCATGATGTTTGAAGCTGAAGTTAAACTAAAGAAGAGCAACCTGTTTTCCCAGTAAGCTTCCACTTGTTTGATTTCCGTGAACTCCAGTGTGTTCTGGAGGCTGCACTTAAGGACAGCACTATCTGTGTTAGCAGTAAAGTGATAGACACAATTAGTATTGCCTGCTCTTCCAGGAAAAAAGCCAATGGACATCATGCGATGTATCTAAAAATGGATGGTGACGACACTCATTTTACGCTTCGTTTGATCCAGTGTAATACTGTTGTGGTGCTGCTGTGTGGAGGAGGGGCTGAACTAAAATAATATGTATTTGTATTGATCATAAGGCTCATTATGTGAGGCAACTTTTGTGGTTTGCTACTTAGAAGTTCATGCAATTTCTGCTACAAAATAATTCCAGGGAGCTGTGTGCTTCTGTCTGGGTTTTTGACAGTTGTGGGTTTTTTTGTATTTGTGCTTTCCCCTTCTATCTCAAATTTGGTGTTTACCAACATATTGAGAAAAAGAGAGCAAGTCTTTCAAGATGCTGGGTTTGTGTTGTTTTTTTTTCTCCCCCCTAGAGAATCTAAAATAAATTTTAGTTGCATAAACAATTGTAACTGGAAAAATGCATTCCTGACAATGTCTTTAGAAAGAACTTTGTTCTAGAAAATTCTGCTGAATTGGCATAGTAACCACTTTCCTGTTGCTCTCTCTAGTGGACATAGGAGTGGGTTTTAGTTTGCCTGTGTGAGTCTTAACCTTGAATTTTTCTGACCTACAGGTTATAACTAGACAGAGAGAGATTCCCACAGCTCACTTTCCTCTGGGGCACCCCAGGGTTCTTCAAGTTCTGGCCAGCCAAACTCCAGAGTGAGCTTATAAGGATTGCCCAGGGCTGAAAATACTGATGGATAAGTTGGACTTGGAAGTCACACCCTAAGTGAGCTTGTTGGTGTTTGTCAGCATCTGGCAGCAGTCTAACAAGTGTGTGTGCGCTTCTTTCTCAGGCTTAATTCTTGTTCTGAACATGCAAGTATTTGTATGGGAAGAAGATTTGAGGAACCACAAATATGGATTCTCTTCCCACTAATGCTAGCTCTATGGGGCTGATAGGACTAAAAGAGCAAACCCATTCTGCTCCTCTTAAGGCTGGGGAATTGTTCTGGCTGTACAGACCAGGGTTCAGCCATCTGAGGAAATTGCTCAACTCTGCTCTAATTTCCAGAACTGCAGGATAAATTATGTGCATATCTGACATTTGTTGGGATTTTTCTTGAAGCACTGTGTCAAGGGGCTGATAACAGAGACATTACATTTTCTGTGAGCCAGCAGAACCTTCTTCATTCATACCACACTAATAGCAAATGGAAACAGGCATCTAATAGCTGAGGAAAATGTCTGAAATGATGAAGGGGTGGTATTGCAGCTCTCAGGAGGATGCACTAACTTCTTGTGAGTTGGAGCATTAAATCTGCTTTCATGTCAGGGAAATGATTGTGGTCTGCTATGCCTGGTGGCTAGAGAGGGAATGGGGTTTGGACATTTTCATGTCCAACTCAACTCAAGAACCAGAGAAGCTGAGGGTTTGGGCAAAAAGGCTTGGCAGTCTGGCTGATAGTCATATCAAATAGGCAAACTGGTTTCTGATGGCGGTGCCTCTGAGGATCTAGCTTGCCAGCTTTGTCTGCAGTTCCAAGATCTAAACATAGACTTTTCAAATGAGGAGTTTTGGGGGATGGGTTGTTTTTTTTATTTTTAGGAAGCTGAAAGGAGTTGGTTTCTTTGAGATGCAACCCAATTGCAGTTAAGGTGCAGCAATTTCCACATCAGACAGTGCACAAGGTGTGACACAGCTGCTGCTGCCTCCAGTTGCCTGCTACTGTATTGTGTCAAAGGCTGGTGCTGGTTGGCGTGCAGGTAGTCTGTGCAAGCCAAGCTCATGCATGTGCTGCTGTTCCCTAATGAGACATCTTAACCACATTACTAACTGGAAGGCGTGACTGAAGAGAATTAAGTAACTCCTTGATTACAGGAATTTAGGGCTTCTTCAAGGAAAATGTTCCATGTGAGACCTGTGGCACATCACAAGCTGCCAAAACTGCAGGCTGACTTTCAGACAAAGAACAAGAAAAAAATTAGTAGCTAAGGTTTTTCTCACTTTCAAAATTTTTTTTGTTTATTTAAATGCATTTTTAATGCAAACACACAAAACTGGGGTACATTCCAATTACCAGAGCATTCTGATGGTGCTGTTGTTGTATCACTTAACTAAGGAGGCACCAATGAACTGAGCCTGGGGCAGCAGAAATCCACTCCTGCCTCCCCTGCCGGCAAGGGTGGGCTTATGGAACCCCAGGTAACCAAAAGCCATCCTTTGTGCTGTGTGTTGGCTTGTGCTAAGGGAGCAGGAGAGGGATGTGTGACAGACCTTGTTGTCCTTGAAAATATTGTTAAGGACTTGCTTTTTTCTCAAAAATCATGTCTTCATCCCTTGGGAAGCCTATAATTAGGAGTTGGAGGGGGAAGAAAAAAAGTGCTGCTTGTTTAGATGTAGAGGAATATTTCCAGCTCTCCACTGTAGCTCTTAAAAACCAAGAAATATATATTTATATATGTACACACACATGTATGTGGCATCTTTGTGAATAGCTTTATAAAGCTCCTCAGGTAGAAGTAACAGATGAAACCTTCACCACCTACTGGAGCAGCTGTGTGTTATTTTCCTGTGCTCTGCCTGCTGCTCTAAGGGACTGTGATGAATCACAGAGTGTCCACAGATCTCAGTATGGCTTAGGAGCATGTGTCTCGACTGAAAAGACAGTTGAACTTTGTTATCCAAGTCTTCTGGGCTTTTTTCGTATTTTTATTAGTAATCACATGTTGAGAATTGCCTATTGTATTTTCTTATGAGCATTTCATTGATAAACACCATGAATCTTACCTGAGTAAAATCTATGGGTTGGAGTAAAAATGTTTCCTTGATCATTTTAAAGAGATGATAGACTTGATAATCAGCCAGAGACTGAGACCAGCCCAAGTCATGAGAGCTTGGCAAAACAGGCCAATTTTTCAGCAGTGTTGAACAACATCGTTGGGATCAGTGCTATGCTTTGAGATACAAGGTCTGATGCCAAGAAATGGTGCTTTTAGGCAGTGAAAGATGATGTACGCTGAATTTTAAGCACTTCTGCTGGCCTACTGGGAAGAAAAAAAATTAAAAAGACGCAAAAAATCCCTGTTCAGCAGAACAAAATTCAGCTATTAATACATAGATTGCATTGTGCTTCTGGCCAGGGTCTGGGTCTTTGGTGTATTGTACTGTCAGAATTTAGCTGTTTGTATATGTAAGGAAAACCACTAAAAGCCACTAACATGTAAAGTGTTTAGCTGTAGCAGAGAGAGGGAAAAAAGGCAGCTTGAGGCACTACTAGTACTTCTTCAGCTACTTGAAAATGGGAATGGTGAATGCTGGAACCTCTTAATGAGAGTGTGAGCAATCAGCTATGTTTGGACACCCCGAAAAATATTGCCTGGCAGCATTACTTGATATTAGCAGTTCACTATTACAATCTTTAAAAGATAGAAATTGATCTTAACAGGTTAATCTCTGTTTGAACGATTTTTAATTTTTTTTTCAATACTTGGTTGGATTAGGATCTGATGTGCTGCGTTAGTCTTTGTCCAAGTCTCCCCAAGTTCAAGAGGATACTTTAAAATAGAGGGCTCCAGTCACACCACCAGTCCCTCTTCACTAGCGGGTTTTGTATGGTTAGTGTTAATTACAACAGATTTAGAAACAAGGGTTTGCTTTCTACTCCTGCTGAGTGTCCAATGTAGGAAAGAAGGCGATGATAGCCCACTTTCACAGGTTCTTCACAAGATTTGCTGCTGTTTGAGAAGCTCACTGGTGCCTGTGTGGGCACTGCATGTTTCAAAGGCAATTATCAGAAGGGTCAAGCACTAACAGCTTCCACACAGCCCTGAATTTTAAGCGCATGTTTGGAAATTAATTTCTTAATGTGTCTGTCCTTCTGCTATGTGATTGGTGGAATAACACAGGCAAAACTGGCGTTTTTCTATATGGAAAAGGACTGACCTGTTTAACTGCAGCATTGGGATTAACAACTGTGAGGAGGAAGCAGAGGCTTGGAAGGCTTGGATAGGGAAAGCCTGACACTTGCATGGGCTTGTCAGGACTGCTAGAATTATGATGCCTTCTGTTTTTCCACTAAAACTGAAGTTGGGAACTGTGGCAATTCAGCCTCTAAACTGTCACTTGGTATACTTTGTTTTCCTTTTTTTTTTTTTTTTTTTTTTTTTTTAAGGGGTCAATTCAAAA
>VZRZ01004756.1:655463-681315 GCA_013398175.1 Climacteris rufus
TTTTTTTTTTTAATTAAGGGTAGCATTACAAAAGGCACCCTCAGACAGAAATACAGTTTTGAAACGGAAGCAGCAGTCTGAGCCATAGGACAAGTTTCAGAAGGGCAGTGGGCTGCAGGGCAATAATTCATTTGAGGAAAGATAGGTAAACTACATAGTAGCTGATAGTATGGACTTTTGGCATGCTCCTTTCCATCTCTCAAATATGGGTAATATTTGATTGTTCTTTCATTCTTCAAAGATCAATGCAAACCTTTATTTTCTATAAATAATTTAATAAATACTTTTGTTTTACAATGATACAACAAATAACAAATTCATAGCAAATGAGTCACAAAGAATTTAGGATCAGTATATTTTAATAAGGTATCAGTGTCAAAATACATTTCCTTATCAAGTTAAAGTTCCCATACAGTTATAATATTGTCAATAAGAATTCAGCAATATAGATTATGAAATAATTATGATAAAAAGTATGATTAATATTAAGACATGGAATATTTTTTCAGAATGTTTTAGTAAACTGTTAGGGTATAACATTTTTAATGCTGAAACTACACAAATAAGAAGCCTTAAGTCTGTGCCACTGCAAATTTGTCAAATCTGGATGGCCAATTTTCATCAGATGTTGATGCTTACAATATGTTTTTTCCACACAGTAATAACTTCACTTTAGGAGTAGATTATTTTTGGTAATAAACTCTTGAAAGATTGCCTACAATAGGGAGTATTTTTTTTTTTACATCATGTACCCATAATGAAAGGTCTTCAGCTTTTCTAAGTATGTGTGGTTAAGACTCGCTTAACACAGCAAACTCTGAAGTGCTCTACGAACCCAAGGCTCTCTCTATGCAAGTGTCAGTGCATGATACAAAGCAATTTTATACACCAGGCTTCAGCAGACTCAGAAGTCTCAAAAATATATTTTTGTTCTAAGTTTCTGGGCCAGATTTTTACCTTTAGTACTTTGCCACTGTTTCATTTTCTTCAATGAATCTACAGTGATTTATACCAGTGGAGGAAACAAGATGATCTCTCCCAACATAAATCTAAGTCTGCATGTATTTTAAAGTCAGAACTGCCCACCTGCCTTTTACTGTAATATTTTTTGCTGTTTAGATATGTTGTAATTTAAACATCCAAAACCCTTTGAAAGCATTCAAAGCCCTCTTTTTCAATATGTGCAGGACAATTAATGGTAGTTGGAAAGGAGCTCTGAAAATGTCTGGCTGCCTTTTAATGACTTTTTAGCTACTGATTAATGTAAGGCAAGTAAAAATGGGAGACCTACCTGCTGGCTCTTTGTCTCACTAGGCGATCCCTAATGCTTTTTGTCTAATTATAACTGAGTTAGCCTAATACATGGGGAAATACTACTTTAAGTTTTATTGATTCAATATTGCAATTATATTGCTAGCTAGCATATAAAATGAAAAAGGGTAACATTAATCAGAGGAGTTAGTACTGGCCACTGCTCCGATTCCTGAAATATCAGCAACATCATAACAAATGCTACTAGTTTCTAGCAGAAACAGCTCTTAAAGTTGTTGTGTCATAGATATAGCAAAAGTACCAAGAGATGATTAACAACTGACCCAGAGAGAAATAATAATTAAAAAAAAATCTGTATTGTGTAAAAAATAAAGGCAACAACAAAGAACAAAACTAGAAACCTCAATACAAATGAAAACACAGGTCTAAATCCTCCACTGGGGCAAATCTGCAGGACTCCCTTGGCTGTAGAGCTAAGGCAGGTTAAGACAGCTGAGAATGTGGCTTGCTTCTGAGGAAAAAAGCTTACAACGTGCAACTTTCACAGATACCCACAAACATTGCATTTCACCATTTACATTTCTTTCAACAAAGTGTATAAAAATGAAGGGAAGGGATGGGAAGCAGAAGGCTGGGCTTTTTCCTTAGTATGCTTTTCCAAAAGTTATTAAAGTTACAATAAAATAAATGCTGGAAAACAGAAAGACTCAAAGGATTTTAATTTGGCAGATTAACAAAAAAACTGTGGTTGAAGATCAAATTTGTTTCATTTATCTTTGGCAATAAAAGTATATCTTTGCAGTACTGCAGCCAAAGTATCACATGATGAGGCATTTATACCACAGCTTTTTAATAGCATGAAATTTGAAAAAAAAAATTCAGAATATAAATTACAGGTAACAAGATAAGGGGAGGGTAATCAAACTCTCTAAACACCACTTTAATTGCAATAGAGAAAATACAGTAGATGTATTTCTTTAATGTTGAATAATAAAGTGAGTAACTTCAAAAGGCCACTATTTGGTAATGTGGACAGGTTCAATATCTAAGTAAAATCCTGTAAAAGTGTATTGGTATTAGAAATTGTCTACTTGCAAAAATATATTTAAAAACTGAAGCTGTTTTGAACAGTATAGGCCACGGAATAGTGTGGGATCGCTCAGGTCGCCTGGTCCAGCGCTCGGAGCAGTTCGCTGCCCTGCAGCAGCGTCGAGCTGCCCAGCACAGGCACGTTCACCTCACAGTCATATCTTGTCAACTCGGGCAACAAGTAGGGTTCAAAGGAGGGCCCCAGCAGGCGACTGGTCATACCTGGAACAGAGCAGTGAGGTTATGGTGCTGAACCCAGAAAGGGCACTTGTTTCTCCCACCTCTTCTGTTCGTACCAGTTGTGATTCCATTCTGTGTTTATGTCAACGTGCCTCAAACCCCCAGCAGTTCCAGCTGTCAGAGCAAACCTATGCCCTGCCCTGCTTTAAACTGCTGCAAGGGTGTCACACAAACAAGTGCACTTTTTAACCTCCACCCCCAAATTTAGTTTGTTCTGAGAAAAATTGCATTGGTGCAGATGAGGAAAGCTGTAGTAAACGATGTGGTTTCTAAACTGACACCCACTCCCCTATGTATTAAAAGGAACAGATACATGTCCTCTTTAATTACTTATTTCAGCTTTTAGAAGGCACACGTTAAGACTTTAACCTACATACCTTCCATATCAATGCTGTAGCAAAGTTGTTTAGTACAATGTAATAATCAATTCCATCACAAGACAAGAGTATGGATGGAGGATGACAGGACCTCCAAGGTAAAAAGGTGTTAAGTTTAATTGAAATGAAGGGTGAAAATATTTTTCAAATGCAAACACTTAAGTTTCACATTAAACTACAGAATTAATTTTTTGTGCTATGAAGCAATATATATTTGCATCTTACTTTTTCATCCTCCTCCATATTTTTTATAAGTTTTTTTCATGGAATCAGTATTGGAATAAAATATCAACATTTTTCATTTTCTTTATTTGACAGCTCTTACCTGATGCTTTATGAGCTGGCTGGACACTGTAGTCCTGACAATGGGAACTATAAAACAGAGGGGGATAAGCTCCTGCTTTCAGATTCTCACCCGGACTGCCACAGGTGGGTTGATGCTGCTGCTGTTGCTGCAGTTGATTCATTGGTTGGCTCAGACCTCTCGAGTTACAGACAAATTCATCTGGTATTTAAATAGTAGGAAAAAAAAAGTTAAATGAAGCCAGTATAATAATTATAGTAGATAATACTGATCCAAAGCAAAGTGAACCTCGGTGTGATGGTGTCATAGCATAGGCAAATCTGCAGCTTATCACAAAGGAAGTCTAGAAACAGCTCCAGCTCTAGCAGTATTGCACACAAGATATGCTTGTAAGGATATATCGTAAGGAAACACAGTGTTGTAGAGAAACAGTATCTGTTCTAGCCTCTGAGGCCTTCACACCTTGGACCAGCAGCAGGTAAACACAGCTCCATTAAGCTGAGTTCTGTTACCTCCAAAGCAAGTGTGTGAACATACATGAAACCAACTACCTGGTATTTACTAAATGTAACTTTAAATTGTTCAGCTCTTGGCAATACAACTTGATCTTTAATTTTAGCTTAGTGTAATATTTACAGAACATATTTACATTTCCTTTTGAGAGAGCTTTTTTCCTATTCAACCTGTCTTAAAATGGGGTTTCAATATGTAACATTGCAAAAACACTTTCTTTTCTCTTACCAGTAAGAACACTTGTGCTGAGAGACTTTTTTTCTGTAACCAAGGAACAGTTTTCCCCTTTGAGAAATTTCATTCTCTTCCACATTAAGTGAGATGAGTTAATGACAGATGGATCTCCCTAGAATGAGAAGGAAAGCAAACCAAACAATTACACTGATGACTGTGGTGAGCCCAAAGTTGTGAAGGAGATGCATTGATTATGATTACCCCACTCAGCTGTTGCAAGGCTTGTTCTTCATAATCCAGTTGTCGCTTCAGTTTCAAACTGTTAGACAGAGCAAGTCTTGCTGGGTTTACATCTATGCCTCGTTGTCCAAAAGCATCCAGGGGCCTGTGGAGAGGAGATCTCTGTGAGTGCACAGGGAGGCAAATCTAAATCATCTTGTTCATTTATACAGATTTTTCTTTAAATGAAAGACATTTAAGGTGTCTTTGAGACTTGCCAGTGGACAGATCTCAAATATCAAATGTTTTTATTTCCTTTTATTACTCATCCCACCAACTTTAGAAACTTTTGACATTTGGGATCAAAGACTAATGACAGTTTAGCATAAACAGCCTCTAGGGATGTCCAGACAGACATAAAAGTGCTGTGGAAAAGAAAGTAATGTAATTCTTAAGAATAGGATTTGAGTACCATGCCTGTCCCATTGCTTTACATACTAAGTATGAACACACAGTTTGCTGACTGGGGACAAACCCTTTCTTTCCAGATGCATATTCAGACACTGGTATTTCTGCCAACAAGAAATCCCCAAAAGCAAAATTCACAGCTTCAGGTTTTAAAATGACTACTGCTATTTTATGTACTTCCTGAACATTTCAGCATGACCAACGCTGAAGACTCAAGAGCTACAGGGAAACTTCTAGCTATGAGGCAACTTCTAGGATTGTAGCCTCTGATTTACATCTCATCACATGCTGTTCACACGTGTAAGAAAGCAAACAAAAGGATTGTAGAAAAAGAACCTGCAATTTTCAGTCTTACTTGTAGTATTTACGTATGCCAACAGTAATCTACTTTCATCCCTCCCTCTTCACCCTTTTCTGCTGTGCAGAAAATATATGCCAGGTAAGAAAGTATGTGGGGGTTCCTGTTTACTGCTGGACCAGTAAGTCTTTTTGGTACTGTTCTTAAATTGCATAAAGTCAAGAACGCTTTGCAAAATTACTGGTGTAATTTTAACCGGACCAGCAGGAAGTTCATTTGCGTATCCTTACAGGCAATGAAAAATTAACCCACTTCTGCTTCCTCCAGACTCACTGCCACTGGGAGAGCACCACACTAATTTCCCCAGAGTGCAGTCTGATGCCTATCACAACAAATTGTTCCAGCTGAATTGAGAAAAATGAAAAAAGATTATGACCTTTCTATCTCTCAAAATATTTTCTGGGTAAATATACGTAGATATATCACGGAGACAGTTACCTTTTTTTATATATGGGCACCCTCTGAGATGTTATGGGTGGCCCCGAGGGGGAACTTGACAGGGATCCTGAGTATTTATCCATGAGTCTCCATTTAGCAGGAACATATTCTAATGGGGGATCAGGTGGCCACTGGGTGTTCGGTCTTCCTCCCATTGAAGACAGGGGAGTGCTGGCTTGGTCATGGTAGGGTGGCAGTGATGACCTACTCATATTGTTGAAGTACACTGATGACAGGGACCCATGACCTGAGTTAATTTTTTCATTTGATAGCTGTGGGCAATATTTCTCTGGGAGGAACTGATTCTGTGAAGTAGGAGCAAGGGGTTGAAAGATGGTACTCATGCTACTTAGACTCTGCTGGGTATTTTGTGCACTTTCAGAGAGAGGGCGTTCTTCTTGGCAGATTGGGCTGAGCTGGAAATCTTCTCCATCCATAGGAATGTAAGGAGCCAAGGTTTCAAGGTCCAGTTCATTGAAGTCAGTCTGTGCAAAGATGAAGTAAGTCCATAAAGAAACTCTAAGTTAATGAAAGTTGTGGCAGTTAGTGTGATACGGAATACTAAGAGATGGAAAGCTGAAAAATCACTGTATGCCAAATTTACTTATGTGAACCTGGCCAACTACTGTTTAAAGATGTCTTATTTCTATGCTAGCATACATGTTCATCATATCAT
Source organism: Climacteris rufus (assembly GCA_013398175.1). Lineage (NCBI taxonomy): Eukaryota > Metazoa > Chordata > Aves > Passeriformes > Climacteridae > Climacteris > Climacteris rufus. The sequence goes on from VZRZ01004756.1 coordinate 661,592, forward strand.
CAGTAGCAAAATTAAGACAACAAACTGAAGGAAAAAACCTTCCAGAGGAGCAGTATTTGGTAAAGCAGATTTCATGCAGCCTGAAACATCACTGTGATCTGAAGTAAGGTCGTGTTTCACACTAAGCTTTGAATAACTTGTCTGCCAAGACTCTACAACATGTGACATTTGGTTCAACCTCAGGCTTTTTCATGTTAAAACAGAAAATACAGGTTTCTCATAATCCAGATATATGAAAAAAAAAGGCACTAAAAACACAAAAGTTGAAAAAATTTAGCCAGAAGGACACTATCGCACTGAAGTTTGTATTCTTTTTTCCCTTGGAGGAGTAGTCATACTCAGATTCATTTCTCTTGGCATTTGACAAGAACTGAACAGAGAGGATAATCAATGTCTGCCCACCAGTCAGCTCATGACACCCCTGCAGCACTTCTCTAATGCTCGTTTTTCCCACCAAAGCTGCTGGTGTGGTGGGACACACCTGAGCAAGCAGATGTTGAATCTGACAATATTGAAGTTTGCACATGTAAAGTCTTGCACTAAATTTGATCTTGATCCACACACTTGCTTCCTGTCTGTCCACTCTTCAGAACATGGTCTACAGCCTGCCTAAATCTGCAAATTGTGTTGGCAAATTGAAGCACCTCACTGGGCCCCAGCACCCCAAACTTTCTGTGGGATTAATAGATGGAGATGAGCGTAAGGTCTGTGCTACCAGTTAGCAGTGCCTGTTCCTTTCTCTTGATTATAAAGAAGTATAAGCTCTTAACAAAGGCATTTCAATTAAGTATCTAAAGTTACATAAGCTGAATCAGGACTACACCTTTTATTCAGTAGCTCACTTGATGTAATGTTCAATAATGGATTTATTTATTTATAGAGGAAATTTCTACACTTACACTATGATTAGAATGCAGAAAATGGAGACTATATGTTACTTTATGTGCAAGTAATTGTCAAATCTCACTGTAAATCTCCAAGAGGTAAAACAGGAAGAAGATATCCAAAAAGAGTTTTTGTTTTGTAGTTAAAGGAGATATGTGCTGTGAGGGGCATTCCTCTCTCATTTGGTTGTTTTGCAAGAATTAGCTTATTTATATTTTGTTCTAGAAAGGATGCTTGTTCATTAGTCATTAGGCTGGATTAAAAAAAAATTGCTGCTGCTGCTACTATTTCTTATCCAATCTACAGAAGCCTCCAAATTCTGAAAGCTCACTGGTGCTCACCACAGTGACACTTTAAACCTTGTGCTTTAGAGAGTCAGGGTCAGAGATTGACATGCCAGCTTTTGGAAGTGCATTGTTTTGTTAATGCTGTGCATTTGGTGTACATGTGCAAATGCAGTTTGCATGCTGTGTCACAATATCTCCATACACAACATGCAGCTGTACTGTCTGCTAGCAGGGGACTGATCTTTGTAGCTTTTGGAAGAGGGAGTTCCTTACCTGGGAGGTGCACTGACTTTTTGATTCTGTGTCCATGGCAAAAAGTTTTTCAATCACCTCAATCTTAAGATCTTCATCCACAGAACTGTAATAATCTCCTGGGCTGCTGGGCTGCATGGAAATAACAATTTGTTATAAGCAGGAAGACAACCACAGTAGTGGCTTGGCATCACATAATTTATACCAAGCTGTTATTCAGTAACAGATCTGTCCTACGAGAAGTGAATGGCCAGACTGTGTATTTAGTGTCCTCAGAACCCAAAACTGTCCACTTCCCTCATAAGCTTTTCTCTGACACAAGATTGTGAGTACAAAACATACCCAATACAGGAACCTAGTTGTCATTTTAGTTTAAATGTTTTTTGGCAACTTAGACCAGGAACAAGAGATGTATACCATTAAACACATTTGTCAAGGAAGGACATGCTTAGCAATACCTCCATGTTTTTCTTAAGAGTGGATGCCCTCTCATAAGAGTGGCTCCACCTCCTGGGGACCGTGCCATGAAAGCACCTTCATTCCTTCAGTGGGGAACTCCAAGGAGCTGCTCTCAAAAGCTTGACTTGGGTAAGCTTCCTAAAAACACTAGCTTCTAGTTAACAAAAACAAAGAGGATGGGTCTGGGGCAATGCTCCCAGTGGCCACACAATTTTACATTGCCTTTTTATCTAAGGCTAATTCCATGAAAGGTGGTAGCACGTTCTTCTACTAGTTGTTTTATAGGTTACAGTAATTACTGAGGGACAGCGGGGAGACAATGAGGACTGCAGTGTGAAGCCAGGATATTGTTTCCATTTGATAGTTTTGCTATTGATCCTTAAGGTATTATGCAGTAGGATAGGTATCCTTTAGGTGTTACGCAGGAAGGATACAGATACACTGGGCCTTGCTAATAAGCAGTGAGACAGGACTGGTAACACAAAAGTGTTGTCTATATACATTTATGGGACTTGTACACAAAACATAACATGCTTTTTATTTTTTTTTAAAGCTTTTCTTACCGTGGAACAGCTACTGTTGCTACTTGCACTTGGAGTACTGCTGCCAGGTGCAATCTGAGGCATTGTAAAGGATGGTATCGTCAGGGTTTCACCTTGAGCAGGGTGGCTTTTCACTTCCACTGGCCATGCTTTGTTTGGTGTCAAAACAGCATTGGTGAAGGCAGGGGCTTCCTCAAACTTCTGTGTTCCTGGATGGAGTTTTAACAATACTAATGAATGCTTTTAGCTGGTGCAGTGTTATGATATAACTGCAGCTATTCATTAAAAGTAAACACTGCTCCTAGTTGCCATGACAGTAAGTTGGCATAGACTTAATGCATGTTGTTTAGTCAGCAAGAAAGCCTGATTCTGCTCTCATTCACAGAAATTTTCCACTGGTGTGAGCATGTGGGCTCTTTTAGCCATTACTCCCAATTTGTACACACAGCAAACAGACCTTGTCTATTAAGTTTCTAAATGTAGGCTCACATGTGGTTCTTTGTTGCACAAAAATAATTTATACAAATACTAACCAAAATCCAGGGAAATAATGGCATCACCAGGTGTTGGTGCCAGCTGAGCAAGTTCCTCTGGTTCCTCCTTTAGCTTAGTAAACAAGAAGTCACTCTTCTCTGTCGCAGGGATGCTGCTGTCATAGGCAGTGCTCATTGTCAGCAGGTGAGGCTTGAAGAGTGACTCTGTTTGGTCCATGGAGAACACAACATCGTTCTTCTCAATTTCACTAAGAAGAAAATAAGTTTTTAGGCATTTTGTACTGTAAATATGAAAGATGTGGGCAAAGCAGCACAAACTCTCTGAAGCTGGGGCTATAGGAGCATTCTGGCCTCTGGGTTGCATGCCAGGCTCTTGACAGGCGAGGCATGGTTCCAGCGTTGCTGAGCACCACCATCTCAGATGACGCAGAGAGTGTGGTCAGGACTTCTGTGGGAATACTCAGGGTTTTGTTGCTTTGCTTTTTAAACGGATGTAGTCGGGGCTATAATGACCCAGACTATCACTCAAATAAGTATTTCCTATTTTGGCCCCAAGTAGGACCAAAAAAACTTGAGTTTTGCCAAATGAAGGCAAGACTCCTGATTGGTCCTGATTTTTGAGGCGGTAAACAGATTCTCCTAGCAACATATGATACAATTACTACTTAATTTTATCTCTTGGTCACAGCATTAGAAAAACAAAACACATTAGCAGTTGTGTAACACAACAAAATCTTCAAGGCACACTTTATCCTCTGCAGTATGAGCACAGCAGCCGCTCTGCAGCAGAGAGAGGTTGAGGCATATTCCGACAGCGCGTATGGGAACAGGCATGCCACATTTTTCATCAATGTCTAACATCAGTAAACAAGACTGAACAAACATGACTAAACTGATTTCAGAACAACAACACTGAAGGAACAGACCCTTGCAAAGCTGCTCCCAGTACTGTGTTTGTCCCAGCACACGAATGCACACGTGCTGTGCTGCGCCCCCTGAACCCACCTCAGCACGTAGTTGACGCAGACGATGCACTGGGGCTGCAGGTTTCGGGTGTTGTAAATCACTGTTCCTTGGGTCTCCAGCCATACATATCCCCCGTGCTTGGCAAGCATACGGTACTGGCCTGTCACTACTTGACCTTTTGTACACACTGAGAAAAGGGGGCAGAGATATAAATAATGCAGCAGGACAGGGACACACAACATGTAATAACACTTGGGTGAAATACAGCCACTTCTGAGTTTTCATTATGCAGAACTGCATGAAGGCATTTGTTACCATGGGTGCTTAACTTGGGGGAAACTGAACCATTTTGAACATTAAAGGGGCTGCTTGTTTGAAGTTTCTATTTAAGATTGAAAATTTGGGTTCTGGCACTTGAGTTCTTGAGACGGTCACAGTCTTCAGATCAGAACAAGGAATTTTAAAAATTTAGTATAATGTCCCAACTGCCCCCAAAATAATGCCTGCTTGACTGCACGGTTCTTGAGTCCCTGTTGTAGAAATGCCTTGGTCTGGGCTCCCAAACAGGTCTGTAGAAAAGTGAATTGGTTGAGGGAACGATTTATAGTTTCCTTATTTAAATGATTGATAGATACAAGAGTCAGATGATTTAAAAGCTATTATTTTTTAAAAATAAAAAACTTTTTTTTTTTTTTTTATCCCATAGAGTTAGGAGCTGGAGATATCAACACCGCAAATAAAACATAGGCATGACTAGCACAGCATCCATCTTAAGAAGCAGAAGTAGTAATGTCACTCTTAAAAAAGTATCAAAATTAAGATTAGTAAATAGTACTGGTTTGTCTAGAAAAAAAAAAAAAACCAACAAAAAACTGAGCTACTGTATTGCTTCCTCTGGTTGAACTTTTTCGTTCCTCTACGGTTACTTGGAATTAGCAGCCTAGAAGGAACCAAGACCCATGTGAGCAAATCAAATAATGTTTATTTAACTCTGTTTTTGAACTGTCCTGTTTCTCAAGCAATAAACTGACAATAGTACAACTTGGGTTTAAAGCTTCTAAATGTTTGAAGGGTGAAATCTGCAGCCCTGCCACCTCTCAATATTTTGCAATATTTGCAGAGAATGAGTTTTCAGTGTGGAGCTTTGGACTTCTGAGATGTAGTTTTATGATGTCCTCTCTGTTGTAATTCAAAGTTGTCTATTAAGGAAAAATAATGTCAATCAATGACAATAAAATCAGGGCTGGAGTACACAAGCAGTACTTGTGCTAATAAGAGCTTGTACTGGTAAGCAGACACAGTCACACTGAGTAGCACCAGGAATGGGAACGGGCTGAACAAAACCTTTAACCACACACTGGCAACCTGTCTTTTTAAACAGCTTTTACACCCAAAAAGAGTATGCCATCAAACTAATGCCCTAGAAATAATGCAATTTGACTCAGCAGGACTGGAAATTTGACTCCATGGTCTTTTTACAGAAAAATTCCTTGTGAATGTGGCCATTAACAGAAGCTGTTTATTATCAGTCTCTCTTACATCGCTACCATACAAATGTACAAATCCAGGCCTGTGAAATGCAACAACTGTTTTGCAAATAATTGTTGCTGTGTTTATCTTTCTATTTCTGAAGTTTGTTTGTTTTCTTCCTAGGAGTATTTAATCATCCTTCATTTAATTTACTCAGACAAAGTAGAACATTACTTTTATTGATTAAATACTTCTGGTGGAACAAAATCAAAAGGCTTTCATTTCAAAGTGTTTTAGTGACTGGACTGTTCTGCTCTGCTTGTGAAACATAATTACACTGCTTCCTAATCATCAGCTCATCAATAAGAGTCACAGTGTAGGCGCCTGTTACATTACAAAGAAGCTTTTTACTGCTTTAATCTTTTTTATTATTATTATTCAAAGCATGTCATGTTCTGATATAATAAAGTACAGCAGAATCCCTCCATGGGGTAATCTCATAAATTACTAATACACTTGTAACTGCTGACTTTGTTATCAAGGCCACATTTAAGGTTCTGCCTTCAGAGTGAACTTCTCCTTTCTTTTTTTTTTATTTTTTATTTATTGTAAAGGACACGTTACCTGTATCTGTACAGAACTAGTTACATGTCAATGAAATAGGCTCCAATTGCATTCCTTAGCTTTGTGTGGAGAGAGGGGGAAGGCAGGGATGAATTTAATAGAAGACAAAAACATGATTCACTTGGAGGGCTTGTTGAACTTCTGCTATGTACTACCAAGTGGCAGGTACCAGGTGCTGACACTCAGCTACCCACTGAAGTCAGCAGCAAAATTCCCATGGGCTTTAATGGCAACAAGCCCAATTCTTAGCAGAGTATTAATTGCTGAATTGGAAAATGCAGTTCTACAGTCAATCTGTTGTGCACATTTATGTAACAAGACAGAAATTTGCATCTTCTTGTGTAACATGAAAAACGGGGTATGAGAAACACTGCCAAGCGCATGCTAATCTTCCATGTGATAGTGACTAATTAAGACTTTCATACTCTCTGGGCAACTGTACTTCCAGCCATGAACACAAGCACTATTGTGGCTTGCTTGAATGTGAGGTTATTTCACCTCAAGGAAAAAAAAAAAACAAACCACCCTGCAGTACAGTAAAGCTGCAATAAGCATGATTTATCACTAAATTAGAAGGAAGGAAAGGGAAGGAGTTCTGTTTCTGTGCAAAAGACTGATTTGAGGGTGTTTTTTTTTTCCAAACTTCAGTCTCCTTCCTCTACTTCCTATGCATCTTGCAACACTAGCTGGTGGGCTCTGTCAGTATTGAGGACTGCATTATTGCAAGAATATGTACTCTATACATAGCATATTTCTAATAAAAAATACTGCTTAATAAATGCAACTGTGCTGAACACGAATTTTGAAGTGAATATTTCCATGTATAAAAGGACGTGGCCAGGGAAACGAGTAAGTTCAGTGTAGCTACAGGCTTGGAAGAACAAGTAAGGTCTGTATAAGCTCTCTACCTGCTTTGTTACCTTGTGCATTACACAGCATCTCCATAGCACATACAATGAAACCTGGGCATTGCCTATGTGGAGGGCTTATGTGTGTTTTCTCAAGTCACAGCTTGCTGTCACATTGTGGTTGTTCCCCAAGTTGATAAGAAGCCTGATGGTCCCAGAAGACACAGGAACGCTTGTATCTTATTAAAACTCAAGGGGTCAAATTTGCTGTCGATTTAAACTGATGGTTCTGTTGTGGGCAACTGCATTTAGCACAGGCTTTGGTCCTGTTCTTCCAACAGTAAAATGATAATTCATGCTGGTCCTGTGCTATTATAAATGCTATGGAACAGTTTGATCCTAAACATTTAACACCTAAACATTTATAGCCTGTGCAGTGCATAGTGCCTTGAGCTCTTCTGGTGGTTTAACACCACCTGCCAAAGACTCTTGCCTTCATTCCGCTTCTTGATCAGACCTCGTACCCTGCAGCAAGTTTGTAGGACACGGCCCTTTTCAGTGGGCACAACTGGCATCTGGACATGCACCCTACCCTGTGTGAGGTTAACTGAACTGCCAGAGCGTGGAGCAACATAGTTGGTTGTGTTTAGTTGATTGTGATTAGTGATGTGTTGCTGAGAACTCTCCAATGCCTGGTCACAGTGGGTACTAAAAACTCCCCAAAAATCTTTACACAGAAAAGCCCCAACTCAGGGCTCCCATTTAATTAACTATACAGGGATAACCAACAAGGGCTCGCTTACCCATCCTTTCCAGTTACCAAATGGATTGCCAGCTCCCATTTTATTTCCTGCCTGCTGGGGTCCCATTCTTAGAAATCCAACTCAACAATTCAAAATCACCAGTGCAGCCCCTCCCCAGATTTCACAGGATGACTCGCAATAGCCCCACACAGGATATGAACATCCTATGAATATCACTTATTCCTTTTTACTGTTAAAAACACTAAAATATTACCTAAGAAACAATTAAAAAAATTATGTTCCTAGATAACCTCACTAAGTATGGGCTGATTTATTTTTTTTATTTTAAGCAGCTTTGGAAACAGGATGATTCATATCAACACTGTTTTACAGCACATAAACTTCATCATTGCCAAACATTTTTTCAAGAAACATTTCATCTTAAAACTGTCCTGAATCTTTGCCATTGGAGCTAAGCCCTTAAGGTCAGACAGCTATTCTTTGCTGCAGCTTTTCTCTGGGAAGTACAGAAATACTATCTGTAAGCATGTTTGGTGGGCAATTCCCTATAGACGTGACCTAAGTCATAGGCTTTTTCCTGAGGACAGAAACCTTTATCACAGCAACTACAAGGTGTGTGGGGTGGTTTTTTTTTTTTTTTGATCTTGTAGGTTCCAGCTAGCAGCTTTGCTTTGTTTCTATAAAAAGAGCAGCAGCAGAGGTTTTAGTGATGCGTTGCTGAGACCTCTTCAATACACTGGTTCAGGGGCTATAACAACCAAGGGTGGGAAATGTCATCTCTACATTAGTGCGCCAACTTCTCTCCAACCAAAGCACCAGCTCTTAAGGACAGCAAATGAAGATTTAAATCCAAGTATTGTAAGAAACCTGACGTGAAGGAGAGGGTAATTGTAAGTCTGTGGTCTGCTGAAGAGAGGGAGCAGATCTTGGATCCGATCTCAGCTCTGAGAATAATTCAGGTACTTTACATTAAGAACTGCTAAAACTAGCAGTTCCCATAGGCAGAACAAAAAGAAGCCGTTCCTGGCAGTAGATATTATTTGTATAATGAATATCCCTTTTAGAAAATCTCCTTGCACATCTACTTTGGATGGGGAAGATAGTTGCTATTTGGTAGCAAGAGAGAAACATTCAAAAACACACTGCAATAAGCTCTTCCTACTTCCCTTTGTACCTGCTCTTCTGCTGAACCCTACAGCACACCAGAAGAAAGATCACAGAATGGCTTGGGTTGGAAGGGACCTTAAAGATCATCTCATTCCAGTCCCCTGCCATGGGCAGGACACCTTCCACTAGACCAGGTTGCTCTGAGCCCCATCCAGCCTGGCCTTGAGCACTTTCAGGAATGGGGCATCCATAACCTCTCTGGGCAACGTGTTCCAGTGCCTCACCACCCTGATACTAAAGACTTTATTCCTAAAATCTAATCTAAACCTACCCTCTGTCAGTTTGAAGTAATTCCCCCTTGTCCTGTCACTGCATGCTCTTGTAAATAGTCCCTCTTCTTTTTCATGTAGTATCACTTCAGGTACTGGAAGGCCACAATTAGGTCACCCCAATGCCTTTTCTTTTCCAGGCTGAACAATCTCAATTCTCTTAGACATCACTAATGCCCTTCTCACCAGGCTAGTACTGCCTAACTCAGCTTTTAAAATTTTCAGCTGAACTTTGCACTATACCTTAGAGAGACAGTGATTCTCTTCTGTAATGTCCAAGTTTAGTTATGGCAAAAACCAGACCCTCTGGAAAGATCCATCAGCAGATTTCAGCTAGAGAACCACGGTAGCCTAGTGTAAATACTGCTCTCAGAGTGTATCTGCACACAAAGTGCACTTGTATTTTCAACTGCTTATCCAGGTACCCACAAATTATGCTTTACATTCAAACTAAGAAGAAAAAAAAGAAGGTGACTTACAGTTCTGGTGACTCTTGGTCATACTCTCCGAGTCCAAGGCATGGTAGAACTCGTATGCTGAACGACCCAGCAGCTCCTCTGGATGGTATCCAATCAACTCTGTTATTCTTGATTAAGAATAAAAGCAAGTATTTAAAATTCAGGCCACTGTAGCCTTATGCTTACATGTGCAGGGCAGCTATCAGCCCTAGTCCTTAGACTAACAGAATTAAAAAAGCTATCCGAGAAATTCTGAGCTTCCAAACACATGAGGAGCTGCAGAGGACTTCTGATCACATTCTGAAATAACTCCAAGTTCAGAATCAACTGCCTTGTAGTACTACTGGAATAAAAATTCCTAGGGATATCATTGTGTGTGTTGCAAATTTTCCTAGTTCTGTTGCACACTATCTCTAATAGAAGGTATCCACTTTTGTTACTGACAAAGTTCTCAAGCTATTCACTACATGCAGAAACTCCCAACAGCCACCATTCAAAATCAAATACATGTGAGGGGTGGTAGTGGTTGGCATCACCACCTTTAAAAATATGTGTACATTTAAAAAACATACACAAAAGGGTTAAATCACTACTTTGGGTACTGCATTTAAAAATGCAAGGTGAGAAATTAAGTGCAGTTAAAAGAAAAAAAATCAGCTCTGGCTACTTAGTCTTTCCTCAATTATGTGAGAACTCTAGCATATGGATTAGGTTACTTGGGTGACTAATCCACAAACTAAGTAGGATTTTACACAAAGAAAGCTATGATTTCAAAAACGAGACCTTTTTTCAGAGTCTTTCTGAGTACTCAGGCAAGGCAGGATTTGTCACAAGTTCCTGAATCAATGAAAATAGGTCATCAAACTGTGCAGATGCTTTTCTCTAATGAGGGGGTGGAAAACAACCTTCTATTTCAATTTGAAATACACACAGTTTTACAGGAAACAGTAAGATAAAAAAGTACATTACAAAATTAACTCAAAAGCAAAGATTATCTTCTGTTTTACAAGACAGTGACAGACTTGGATGCCTCTTCCTAGCTTCTAAACTCTAATAACAACCTGTAATGTAGAGAACAGCAGCAGAGAGGACACAAACCAATTGTGAAGCTGTCATAAATCTTTAAAAGCTGAGAGGTTTGCGAGGAATGGGCACATCTTGCAGCACATCACAGCTGTCAGTGGCAGTGCCCAGGTTTTCTGCCTTGTCACTAACTCTCTCAGAAAGGCTTTACCCACCACCACCACCACATTTGATTCGTGACATTGCTACTTTTATGGGAGACATCAGGTTTGTGTACTCCCTGGAAGGACAGCTTTGGCCCAGCCCTCCAGACAGAAGCATGTCTGTACAAGACAGACATGTAAATACTGTAATACAAACAGAACAAGAGCATGGCATTTGTCTCCTGGATCCCCCTCCAGCAAGGAAGACACATAAGAGGGGACTATTTTGTGTGTGGCTTGAACGCCAAGGTATTGAGTCAGCTTTTCCCTCTCCTCCACAGAACTCTGTAGCTCATAGCCCCAGGACACCTTGGTTTTGTCACTCTGAAAACTATTCTCTGTCCTGATTTCCATGGAGCAAACCTGGGTTTATGATGCTTTACTTGAGCCATAGCTGTAGATTGTACTGGGTTCCCCTCAAAAACGTACTCTCCTGTTTATGTTTACAGTCTTATTTATGCTTACAAGTAGACCAACAAAAGGGAAATATTTGAATCCAGGTTTCAAAGAGTTGTTTTTTTTTACTCTCTTCACTAACAAGCTTCAGAGCTTTTAAATTGCATCCCACTCAAATCTGTAACTTTTTTTCCTGAAACCACAATTGCTTTTTCTTTCTTATTGAAAAGTAGTCCTCACAATGAGTTGGTCATCAAAGCTGAACCATCAGGAGAGAACAACAAATACTGAAGGAGCCCTAATAAAAATAAAGCTCACAAAATACAGTTGCTGCTTGCGTTTACACAGCCAGCTGGAATACACTGCTGTAAGTGACCAGATGCTTTTGTCAGGATCAGTGTAAATACATGGTCTTTAAAAACAGAAACTATGGCCTTTAGTTATATAATGGTACAGTATCACAAAGTAATTCCAGTTAGTTTGGAGCTCATCGCAAGGGGAAGGATTTTAAAATGCAGGAAGTTGAGGATTTACTCTCAATCCAGTCACTGGGAGCTGAGAGCCAAGTGGGGGTTGAGCAGGGAGAAGGAAAAGGAAATTAAGATAAGGGGGGAAAAACAGAAGCACCATGTACCACCAGTGCAAATCCAGCACCTTGATGGATGTCAGCAGTGGAACTGAGATAGCAAACAAAAAATACACATCACAGCAGGCTGAGGGACTCTTCTCATAGAGGAATTGTAATATCTATGCAAAATTTGTGTATTCCAATCCTGTAATTCCCCTTCTCAAACTGCTCCTTGCTGTTCATAATAAGGACCCTAGCTATAAAATTACTCTTCTTGTCATTCCATGACACAAAATGACTTGTGGTGCAATCCTGCTGTGACAATGTAAAATTTAATTAGATCTAATGTAATCTCTGATGAAAGTTAGCAAGTGGTGGGTTGGTGGTATCTTTTTACTACAACCAACTACATATTACACAAAAAGATAAAACCAGGATATCAAAGAATTACCCACAAACCCCAGAACATTGGCTAAGTTCTAAACCCATGCCTCGTAACAGTGAAATACTAATGAAGAGTAATTGTTTTAAAATAGTTACTTTAAAAAGTGGCTAAACAACCTCTATGCCCTTGTTGACTGATGTGTTAATCTGTTACTACTATTTAAATTCATTACACTTCTCTTAAAGACTCCTGGGATAAAAATGATTAAAAATATATATATATAAATATATATATATATATAGAGAGAGAGAGAGAGAGAGAGAACGTTTCTTTCTCCTACTCCCATAAAAAAACCCTAAACCTTGCTGACAGTGTTTCCTAGATACATTTTTAAATACCACTATTTTACAACAAACACTCTCTCTCCAATAATTGTTATCTGTATTAGTTTTGGGTGCATGAATTGGCAGTTCACACCCTTCTTTATTCTTCCTCTGGTGCTCTGACCCTGAAAAGCTTAAAAAAATCTTGTAGGCTGCAGGCTGTGCAGGGCTGGAAATCAGAATAGCCAATTTCATGCCACATTATGCACCAGGGTTGAGGCAGGCAGCTATCCCCACATCCATCACACCCATCCTGTGGCTCTCCCAAGATGTTCATGGAAGCAGACTGGGCACAGCCAAGAGTGTGACCAGCCCCTGGGCCAGGAGGCAGTGAGTGTTTCGGCACAGGTGCTTGCACTGACCTCACCTGAGCATCGCTTTGAGGTCTGCCAGTGAGGTGCACCCTCCAAACTCTGTGTGCCCTCTGCAGGAGCCTCTTAGCAACATGAAATGCCAAGTGAACACAGAGGGGACTAAGTACAAAGGAAAAGGCATCCCATGGAGCTATGAGAAGGAGGAGTACACAGCTAAGAAAGTCAGTGAAATGTCCATGTCCCATGGCACCAAAGGGTCATTTACAAAACTGAGTCCAGGACACAAGACTTCTACTTTTGCTTAGACACCAGACAGAAAATTGCTCTTTGTGCAAGCTGTGGAATGACAAAATTAGAAAACAAACCGTACGGTGGTTTTGCATGGCATTCCTACCATGGCGGGCTTTGTGTTTCCTTTGCATCTGTAGAATGCTAATTAGCAAGATAACAATAATTTTTTGTTGAAGACGACAGGTGGGCTGCAAGACTGTTTATTTTCCTGTTACCAACTCGTTTCTGAGAACACAAATACCTTTGGGGAAATCTTAATTTTGCCAGACTGGCACTTCAGTATTCTGAGCTAAACTTGTCCTCATGATGTACTGAGGTCAAAATCTCAGAAAACACAGTAAAGAGGTGGGCAGCAGCCATCTGCAGCAGCAGATCTGTCCCAGTTACCACCACTTAAACACTGCTTCAGTTTCCCTTAAATACACAATGCATATAAGTATCTTAATACTTAATTTTGGGGACACGGAGTAAAGACAAAGTTTTGTGCTTAGGGTACACAATTAAGAAACAAGAGATCTGAATCCTATATCCAGGTTTGTACAACTTTGCCCTATTTCATCTCTTTGAGACATAGAGAAGCAAACAAAACTCATTGCTTTTAAGGCTGCATCTCCTACAAGATGAGCTAGTTCAAGTATTTTGGTTTTTCTTAGAATTGTGCTTTTCTGTCCCTTTATAGGAGCACAAAGCTTTTTATTGTATACCATTTATTGAGTTAAAATAGAATCATAAGAACCATCAGGACTGGGAAGTCAGGCTCTTTGTGAAAGACTGCTCTAATGTTTACTGCTCATAAAAAATAGCTGGGTGTATATTCGTCGGGCCCTGTGTGGACTGTGTGTGTGAGGGTGTGGATCTCTTCACAATGTCTTTCTGTATTCAAACTGTTACCAAGTTATTGAAGTTAAATTGGTCTTGAGGGGAACAAACAAAACAAAGTTATACTTAAAGCAGAATGAGTTTAAAAAAAAAAGGAGAAAAAATAATAAAGCCTAACACAGACATTATGCCTGGGGTAAAGCACTCCTGTCAGCCTGCTAGAGCAGGCAGTGGGGCAGTCTTGCCAATTAACCACATTTCCTCTCAAAAATATTAACGGCTGCTTCTATTCTAACCCAGGCCAATGAAAAAAAAAAACAGAATGCAAAATCCTGGGACCCTTGTCCACTCTTGTGAGGGATGGCTGACCTAGTCAGGTGTATCAGCCCTGCTAGGCAAAATAACTACATGGGTACATGAAAATCTTCACCAGGACTGTCACTCCTATTTGTTTGGTCTATCTAAGTACAAGTTTTGTTATTAACAAAAGAAGTTGGTCACGCTTTGTACTTAAATATGACATACACCAAAAGTCAGTTTTGTCAAACGTGGATTTTTGGCTTCAGATATCACCACTTCACTGTTGTCTCCATACTACATTTTGCCCTGAGAAGGAATGAGAAGACAGAAGATCCATTCAATGCTTATTTGCGTTCTCACCTAAGTTAGAAATATTCTCCAAGTATAGGTCAAATCGCAAACTCACTTAAAGCCTCATCCAAAGTCCTGCACCTGCATAGTTCTGTTTCACTGGGACATAACTGGAAGCACAATAAAACTCAGTTTCCTCTCAGCTGGGCACAGCCTGGATCCCACATAAATACTATTGGAAGTCTAAGTGGGACCAACACTAAGGCATTGTTGTCTTCCTGAACCATCCTATTCTGAATCACCATATATCCTCTGTTGCTCCTTTTGTATTCTTCAACTCCACCATTAAAACGTTGCAATCAAGAAAAAGAAAAAAATGGTATAACTAATGAGGTTTCTCGTAATAGGCAACATACAATTCCCCACAGCAAGCCATGCCTTCCAAGCAGTGGAGAACGTTGTCTTTCCAGTGTGCCAGTGCCAGGGAACTGGCTGGTGACACAACCTCCAGAGTTGCCACCTGCACATCTCACCCCATGCAGAACAAATTTCTTTCCTTATCTATCCTTCTCTCCCCTCACACATGCTACTCACAGCAATTACAAGCAAAGGGAGAGTGTTTCCCTCTTCCCTCCCCAACACTCCAGAGTTGGCAGGCATGAAGGTTAAAGCCACATTGCCCTCACAGCTTTTCAAACCCTGGTCCCCTCCAACCCACAGTGTATGGTGTTCCTTTGCTGTGATTAAGGGCTCAGACTCACCTGAAGCAGTTTTGGGGGTTTCCATCCAATTCAAGTATGGTTTTCACTTTCATTTGGTGGATTTTTCCACCACAGAAACATACTGCCACTATTTCTACCTACTCACTGGCCCCGTGGCCCTCCATGGCAAGATAGGCTGGGAATTAGCTGTGCCACCAAGGTAACAAAATTGCCTTTGTACAAAGACATGCCTTTTTTTCCTGACTAAAACACCCTCACTGGCAATCTTCCCTGACACAAAAGCATTGTGCAGCTGAACTAAACCCTCACTTGGATTATTAAATTGTACCACTGATCAGCATTTCTGTATTACAGCTAAAATAATCCTTCCTGTAAACCACTTAGCCAAGATAAGTGGAGCAAAGGAACATTTCTAAATCACTCTCCAGGAACAGCTGAAGCAGGCATTTAACAGAACAGCGCATATTTATTATTCATATCTAACAAACCTTTCTCTACAGGCTCATCACCTTGCAAAAACTGTTTTAAGAATACAAACATATCCCACCCAACAACTTGCAAGTCATAGACCCACATAAGTAGTTTATTTTTGGAAGGCTAATTATGTGGACTACTGTCCTACACATTTTAAATGAAGGGTGGCCAGTCTTGACTGCTTCATATTGCATCTACCCTGTACCCTCCTAAAGAAAAGCCAACTAGTTTTCATTACAAAATGCTGTAAGGTAGCCAGCCTGTATTTTGTGTGTTGCTTTGTGACAGACAAAGACTGAGATTTCCTAAGGAGATTATCCTCAGAACTCTGAGAGTTTCTTTAACTGAGTGCTTTGAGAATAAAAATGTAATGCTCCCTGGAAGCAGAGCTGTCCACACCAGATGAACTGCAAGGAGGATACTGGGACCACTGCAGAAGCCTGGTAAAGGAGGCACAGTGGTCTCAATGATATCAGCTCTGAACTGGAAGGACACTGTGTCAGCCCTGCTGAGTCGCTGCAGAAAGGACAGAATATGTAGAAAAGGGTTTAGGCATCTGACTGGCACATGCTGCCTTCCCTCCTCCACTCCCCAGACTGGATTTACATTCTTGGCATAAGCTACTCCTTCAATGCAGTTTGTCTAACAGCACTGAATTTGATAAGAACAGCTGAGTGGTTTGCATTTTTATGTGTCTAGTGATGTGTCGCCTGTTGGAGAGAAATCAATATCTCTCTGGGAGGGAAGTGGGGGCCAGGCGAAGAATCTGAAAAGTTTGTGAGGTCTCTTCCTTCTCTGGCCTGGCTGGCTTTTCACGGCTTTATCAAAATCTGAATAAAATGGGAATGAAACATCCAATCAAAACTATCTAGTAAAAGACATGCTGTTTTGTTGTCTGATTTTAAAGAAAAAAATCTAAAATGGCCACGAGTTAAATCTCCAGAGGAAGCTGTTGTACTTTATTGCCATGTGAAACATTTGCCCTATAAATCAAACGCCCACTATTTAAGATGGGGCTAATATGTCATTATTTTTAAAATAAGCATGTGTATCTTTAATGGGATAGCATCAGTCCCTCTAATTCTCATTTATAATAGCTTATGCATTAAGTCTTGCAGAGACATGTGAATGTTGCAATAAAGCAAAATCCTCTGCTACTCTCCTCTCCCCTGCGACGGAATGGACCCAGTAATTCAGAGGTACATTGCTTTTAATAAGTCACTACCATATTTCTTCTCCCTCCAGCAGCAAAATCCTATTGATATCTCAATATTTTCATCCTGAAAATATTAACAAAGAAAAAGTCTCATTGTGGTTACATCAGAAACCATTTCTGGTTACAGCACACTTGCTGCTCAGTTCTCAGGGAGGTCAGAAGAAGGTCAGTCACAAGTTTCACACTTGCAATCTTGCTTTCATCCACAGCTGCTAACACTGTAAGTTTATGTGGCTGCTTCATCACGTTGTTTAAAATAATAATCTTGCTTAGTAAAGTTTAATAAAAACCTTTGAAGGTTGAAAAAAATAACAAAGATGTCAGTCCTGTGAGTTTCTGCATAAGTTCCAAGCACATGTATAAGCTCACTTATAACCCTCCAGACCTCAGAGGTTGCTAGCATCTCTGACTTTCAGGAGACCAGTTTCTTTAGGCAAAAAAGTTCATTTTAAATCCTGGGATGACCTCATAAACTTAAAAAACTGCAAACAAACATCAAATCCACAACAGTAAAGACAGGACTTTCTGGGTGAATGGGGAACAGGAAGACACTTCATGGTAAGGAAATCTCTGGCTTGCTCACACACAGAGAAGATATTTATCACAATATGTAGACAGGGAGAAGAGGTAGATGGCATGAAATGCCATGCAGATCCCAGGACAAGTCAGGCAGGTGGAGACTATGTGGATCTCAGTTTTTTTTTCACGCAAGAGGGATGTGTGGGGAGCAAAGAACAAGCCCCTTGCCTGACCCAAGATCCCCTCCTCCCTTTCATTTCATCACTAAAAGGCACAGATAGATAACCAGTAAAGGTTGTTTGCTTTTCATTGAGCAAGAGGAGCATTGTAACCCCATTTCAGAGCTGCAGGTACTCTGGATGCCTTAGCAATTCTTGGTTAATTTAGAGCACAAAGTACCTGCCAGCTAACTGATAACAGCATCCTGGGCCAAACCAACCATAAAACAGTCCCTGACTAAGGTCTGTATTGAGTTCCATGGGAGACTCTCTCTAAAACACAAGAACAGAAATCCTGTACATACCCTTCAGTTTGTTAAACCCCAAGAAGTTCGTGCTTGTGGCTCCAAGTTGCCTGATCTTCTGCCAGTAAAACTGAAATATTCACTTGGCAGAAGGAGAAATACAGCAAGAGTACCGTTTTGCCTAAACTGACATTTGAGGTGGGCTAAGGAAGCCACTAAATAGCTGTTTTGGTAATGGGCTGTACTTCCTTCTAGTTCTTATTTACCAGGTCGACACAGAAGGACATTTGAAAGATTTGCTTGTTTTGATAAGGAGATAGGAACACCTATGGAAAGGAAAAGAATCAGTGGAGCTTACCTGTCATCGCAGTAGGTGAATTTCATGTCCATGCTATGGCGACTCAGGAAGGTCTTGCTGTCCAGGGGGATATCGATGTTTGAAGGATGCTGAATAGGCTCACACATTATTATAAGGCAGGTGAGAAGAGGCTCCTTATACCCACACAGAGTGTGGGGAGGGCAAGTGTTATACACTTTAACTTGTCCAGTGCAGTGTAAAACCTGAAATAACGAGCAAACTTAGGATGTACTTTTTCTACATGTCAAAATGTCTTTCAAAATCAAAACCACTTAATACGGCTCAAATATGTTACCTTCCATGTGGCAGACTTGAGGTTAACAGTTCTGCCTCTGTTGGTAACAGTGCATTTCATCCTCATGAAAAAGTCACGCTCAGTTGACATCTCTTTGCTTTTCTTTCCAAAGCCTGGACCTGTATAAGGAAAAGGCAAATGAGTTTTCTCCTTGTCCTTCTTGATTTATTCTACTTATAAGCATGAAGGATTCAACAGAAATAACAGGCTAATTCTCAGATAATTTACCTGCAGAGACCATCAAAGATGCATGGACCATGGCAGAGCAGTTTGTAGAGCTCAGACCTAAAACTTTAAGTGGAACTTAAATAGGACTTTGTGCATTTTAAAGCGATGTTTTAGCTTGCAGCACATAAATCTTTCCAAAGCATTAAAACTGAAAACATTACGCCCATCTTAACTTGATGAAAGGAAAACACTAAGCAAACAGTTCCTTACTACTGTCACATTTTAGCAATATTTGGCAAAACAAAACAAATCTGCAAAGCATTGAATAACAGTTAATGATTGCTGTAGGAATGAAAATTCCCTTTACCATGACTAACAGATCTCTACTGCTAGCCAAGTACTTAATTTGGTTATTTAAAAAGCAAACAGGGACTTTTGTATTTTCATTATTACCATTTTTCAAACTCAGATTCTCTCGAATTTCTTCATGGTCACATGGATGAGTGAAGTCAAAAATGCTGTGTCCAGTGAGTTCCACCTGTGCAGAAATAAGAGCTACACTTAACCAAATAAAAGCAACAGATAGTACTTATTTGTTTTTAAATACCACCTAGTCAAATGAAACTTATCACTAGAACTAAGTGCAGCGACAGGATGTTCACAGACACAAACCCTGTAACCCTGCCCTTGTTTATACTATGCATAACTCCTCATTTTCTCCCCAGAACAATTCTCTTGTCTATGGATTTGCACAGTGCAGTTAACAGTCAACACCACTTGTTATTTTCAACACAGGAGAAAACTCCCAAATCACAAAGCAGAAAAGGGGGGAGCCAAAAGAGAAGCTCTATCCCCTCTGTCCCATAGTCTAAGGCACAAGTAGAATAAGCACCTTCTCCTCTCCACAGCAATATCTAGGAAGACAACTTTGCAGTCACCAAGGACACTACAACTTGACAGGAGGGGAGCGTGACCCCCCCCCCACCAATGTTGCCTGCTGTGTAGGGGACCTGCCTGAGGAATAAGACATTTTCTTTGCAGACTTTTTTTT
>VZRZ01004756.1:685901-733476 GCA_013398175.1 Climacteris rufus
GGGTAGGTTTTTGGGGTTTTTTTGGGGTTTTTTTGGGTTTTTTTGGGTTTTTTTTTTGTTAGCATTGATTTTCAAAATTGCTGCTAACTACATTTGTTTTTTTCCTACAACTGTTTCCACCTCCCCTGTACTAAACAGAGTACCTCAGTTCAGGTACCATGACAGGGTAGAAGACAGGCAGGTAGACTGGACTGCAAATATGCTAGTTTAACTATTAAATAATAGCACATTCAGCAGAATGAAGTGTTGTAATATTATTGCTCATATAATAGCTACATTGATGGAGCCCAGCCAAGATTGTGTATAGCTGGGAAGCCTATACAGGAGGAGAATCCCTCTCTAGGTGAGATTGGGAAATGTTGAAACATGTCAAAAAGCCTTATAAAACTGCTGAGGCCTTCCTGGGGTGACTGCCAGAGCTACAGGAGAACCAGGAACAGAGCAACCATGTCTCACATCCCAACATTTGATGGGTCACCCACTGTCCATATTGCCCCAAGACATCATTTTTTACTGCATCAAATTTTGATACAGCATTTTTCAGTCCATGTCTCAGTCTGTATAAATTTTGGTAAGTATTTATTTTGACAAATTTTCTAACCACAAAATAGAATTTATTCATTGACAAGAAACTTTGAACTGTAATGGCAAATGCTTATTGCAGTGTTTATGATAACCTTTTATGCTAAAAATAGGTTTTGTAAACAAGCTTTGATTAATTCTCACTGTCAGGATGTGCACTGTTCCCAAGTTTAAGAACACTTTTTCCGTAGATGCTTGCTCATTTCCTTCAGTCCAACCTCTTGGAACGAGTCTGAAGGCTCAAAAATCAGGCTTCTCCTTACAAGAAATAACTGCCCAGGTCTAAACAACCTCCTAGCAAACAGCCTATACTCTTCTCGACACCTTTGATCTGACTCAAAGGGGCTTTTTTGGTCAGTTCAGAGGTAGACAATGATAAAATGTGTTTCTACTGGAAGTCACATCATCACCTGCACAGAATTTTCCTGGCTTTGTCGCCCATCCTGGTTTCTATAAGTACCAGCAAGTTGCTTGCATATTGTGCATAACAGATCCAGGCTATAGCTGCCACTCCAGAGGAGGGTTGTAAAACTGCCTGATGCCAGCAGGCAAAAGCTAGGGAAGATCTAAAAGCAGCTTCATCCTGCATCAGGGAGAGCAGCTTTGAGACAGACTTGTGTCTTCCTAGTTTCTTCTTTCTCCATCAAAGTGACTGATATTTTTTCCCCCTTTTTTTCTGTCTTGACAGGGCAGTACATCCTGTTCAAGGGGATATTTTCAATGTGTTCAATAAAAGCTTTCAATTTAAATACATCAAGAAAAGGCTGCTTTTAAACTTGAAGCTTCCTGAAGGGCTCTTATCTCCAAGTACACAAGCAATCTTGGATCAAGAAAGCACTTATGTTAGTGTTGTTTTGACTGCATAGTTTGTATCTAGCCAAATCATTCTGATGCTGGTCCCAGGAAGTTGCTTCAAGTCCTGCAGCCATCAGTGTTGAATGGTGGGATATAGCACCCTATCAGAGCAGGCTCTGCATCCCATGGTGCACTTGCCCTGAAAAGGGACATCACTTCAAGCAGCTGAAGCACTCAGCACCCAGCTCCACTTTCATTCCTAGCAGTATGGTTGGCATAAAACTATTTTTCCAATTTAATAAAAGCAACCAAGTAGACATGCTATTTTTAAAGCCCAATTTTATGCCACAATGGTCTGACATTAGATGCAGCTTGTCCAGACATTCAAAAACAATGCCCACATCAGTTCTTCCTACAGTCTGTCCTCTCCCTTAAAAGCCTAGAGAAAAGCTATTTTTTCCCTTCTGCTCCCTGCTGGCTTTCCGGCTCTGTTGTCTCCCTCCCTTGAAACAACTTCACACTGGCTTCCTTGTGGCCTCCCTTCTCCCAAACAACTTCCCGTCTGCATCCCGGTTCCCTCCCCATTTCTGCTGCTGTCTGCCTGCACAAGAGCAACTCCCAGCCAGTTTCCTTTGCTGGATTTCTGCACAGAAAAGACACCCGGGTGACCACACAATTGGGATGAGATTAAGGCAAGCCAATAAAATTGTGTTTGCCTGATTTGCCTGATTAGAAAGTCTGTAGTCCTGGCACACAGAAACTCACTGTACTAAGGAGTTCTGGTTCCTCTAACACCTTTAGCATCAGCATGGTTCAAATAAACACTGAAAATTATTGGCACTGCACATACAAACTTCCTAAAATGGATTCTCCTCCTCATATTCAGACAAAAAAAGAATATCTGAGGAAGCTTTGGCTTATCACAAGGTTAGCTGTTAACCAAGGCAGCCATTTAACAAAAGCCATTATTTCTCTTTTGTCATCTATTAACCCCCAAAAAGCATTCGCATTACTTACTGGCTATACTAGAAAATAATACAGGAAAAGTACTGCTAACAGTTTTTCTGACTAAACTAAAGGACATAAGATCCCAAATCCAAAAGCTCCACTACTGATAAGCATCAGAATGCCTATTTTCAGCAGCAACTTTATGGGATCAAACCTTTACTTGAAATGAATAAAGATCAGTTCTAAATTTATCCCAAACATTTGAATGGGATGATGGCAAAAATGTATTATGCCACCAGAATTAGGAGACATCTTGAAAAATATTTAAGATGATCATAATTCAATATTTCTACTTAGCATTCCAATTATACCATGTACTGTTCTGTGCACAACATGGAAACAGTATTATAAAGCTATTGTTTCAGTTTGCTTCCTGCGATACTAATCTCAATCAGGCCGTCAGACGAACAGCCTGCATTTCTAAATGTTAAAGGCTTCCTCTCCAACATTCCCACACAGAATTGCCTACTGTGAAAATCAAAGGGAAATGTGTTACTAAGTAAAGCAGCAACTTTTATAAAGCAAAACCTGGTATTTTTTACCCTTTTGAACTCTGAGATATACAACCAGCTATTTCCTATTATGATAGGATACAAGGGCCAAGCTCAGGCCCTTGCAACGCCTGCCGGAGACGTGCACTCTGCAATCCGCAAGTTGGGATTTTTCAAGGCACGTAGCGAGAGAGCTCTCAATGAAGGCTCACATTCAGGGGCTCTGCTATTCACCTGCTGGAAGAATGTGGGCATAGATTTCCCTAAGTCTTAGCTTCCCAACAGATAAATAATCATTATGCAGACACAGCTAATAAAACAACCAGAGTTACACAAGTGAAAAGCCTTATTCCAGCTCAGGGAATAATAGGACAGGGCATGAGACACTCAATGCCAGTGGAGTGAGACTGGCAAGTTGCCTACAGCCATCTCTGAAATCCCACCTGGAGCATCATCTTGCAGCAAGATGAGGGCACAGCCCTGGGAAGGGCCTTGTTCTCTCTGTTTCAGGCAAAATCACCTTGAAACAGAGATGTGTTTGAGAATCGTGCCCACAAACAGCAATACAAAATAAAATCTGATGTGCTAGTAGGTTTCGATAGACTCAAGTAGAAACAAGAAAAGTTCTAATCAAGCGGTAGCTTTTTCTCTACCACATTTGAAGCTTTTCTCAAGCTGCACTTCAAGCTTATGTGACATTGTATATGTATATAAAAATGCAGCAGATGTTATTTCAATGTCCAAGTTACTGAAAGAACAAATACTTCACTTAACTCCAGTTTACACTAGGTGTCCAGCCCAAATAATCAAAATTATTTCAGTGAAGACAACATGGAGGGGGTTTGCAGGTTGAGGTGGGCATTTGCTTCTCATACACTTCCACCTCCCCATTTCCCAGTTCATCCATCAGAGATGACATTGTGCTCCCTGTCAGTCAAATCATTCCTCAAATGCAACAATAAATTTATGGCCAAATTGCAGGCTGCTAAACATGCACATGGAACCTTTGTTGCAGCTTTGCTTGGGGCTCAGAAAGGGTCCAGAGCAGAAGCAAAAACAGAGTAAGCACAAACATCACACAAGCCCAGTTTTCATCCTGCTTCACACTTGACAAAACAGGATAAGCAGCAAACCTCTTCATCTGTGAGCCTCCAACTGATCAAAAACCTACCACTCTGAATTAAATTGGACGGCATTTTAGTGAAAGTCAGTGTTCTTATAAAGACTGACATTATTCAGAGGTCCACAAAGATATAAAATTTAATTCACATGCTAGCTATACTCAGAATAGTAGATGATCAGCAGACAAGCTTTCCTGACTTGACTTCTTTCATTTTAACGTATTTTCATTAACAGAAAACAATATCCAAAATTTTCAGAATATCAGTCCCTTCAAAGTACCTGAAGTTCAATTCTTCAGAATAGAAGCAGTGAAAATTTTGAAATCCTTATCTACACCTCTTGTGTCTAAAGATGCAGCCATGGACAAATCTACATCTGGCTAACAACACAAATTATAATGAGAGGACTTACTCTAAGCTAGTATTTAGCCTGGGGAAGTGAGTGCATCAGATTTAAGGCTAAGAAAATCACTAATATAGAGAAAGCATGAAATATTAAAGCACAAACTGTCGCTACTGTAACTTTTTATTTCCAGATTCTTTTCTTCTGCTGGGTACTGGTAGTACTTCAAGAAAATGTAAATTATCTATATGAATCACACTGGTTTTCAAACATCGTCACAGAAATATGTCTCAGAAATATCTTTATGTGTATGTAAGAATATTATATACATATACTGGGTTGTTATCACTATCAAATAACGAGTCTAAGCCTTAACACTATAGAAGCATGAAAATAAATGTTTTATCTGTAGACTTTTTCCTCACTGAGAAATCTAAATGCATTTGAAAAGTTCACTTTAATCTTAGCAGGTAAGCAAATGTATTTTTCTGATAACGACAGCATCCAACTATTTCATGTCAGTTTTCACAGGCATGCACATTACTTATTTTATCTCCTACAGCCCTTCAGATGTTTACTTTTCCTATGCTGTGTCAGCCTCTAGTTCATGCCATATAAATATTTGAAAAGCTGAGGCTGTGTTTTTATGAGCAAGTTACTAACAAATTGGCTTTGTTTAAGAACATTTACCTATTTACGCAACTTCTTCAAGTATTAGTTACATGACAAAATCAGAGATGATTTCCAAACACTGTTCAGCAAATAAACTCCTCTCTTCACAGAAGTACATGTTAAAGCCACATCCTATAAGCTAGGATGAAAATACCTACATTTTATACCACAGTCTTTAGCAGAAGCCAAAAGTGCTACAAAAAATTACAGAGCGCACAGAAGCAGAATTGAATTCGCCATATCTTTCAGACTAACCAACAAACCAACAGCAAACTCGACCACAAAATGGGATACTTCCTAATAACATTTATTAAAGTAATTACTCCGGTATGACTCAACTTTTCTAAGGAGAGGAAGTGTAATCGTGACCTTATTGGGAGTTTTGTCATTAATGAAGGAAAAGACAAAATTTTGGGTTTACAATGCAAGCACTGTTTTGTTAACAACCTTCATAGGTCACTGTGTGAAAGTTCTGGAAACACCAGTTATTTTCATTGATCTTACAGGCTACTCAAGCCACAGATTTCCATCAAAGTGATGATTCAAATATAGGGGCAAAATAAGAATAGTGCTAATTTTATCAGTTTTCATAGGCTATAAAAATTATGCTTGTTCACATTTCCTACTGGGCCAACATGAGCAAGATTCTGATTATGTAGAATCCATTTACATCACATATTTAAAAGTTGTTTTAGCTATCTTAGTATAGCCTGTCATAAACAACCTACCTATTACTCATTGCCAGTGGATAGCACAATTAGTCCTTTCAAACAAAGTATTGGACGTTCAGAACGTGTTTGAATGTGCAGGGACAAACATGCTTGCCACGCCAAATCAAAATTTATTTGTTTCAGCATGGAAGTTTAAAGCATATGTTTGAATTCTGATTAAACCCTTAAAAGCTTAAAATCTCGTAACTGAGATTAATAAACCACATTCAAGAGTTCTCAGAGTGTTTTTTAGAGAGGCAAAAAAACTTCACTAATTGTTATTTTGGCAGTCCTGTACTCAGAGAAGAGCATGCACAATCTTACCAAGTTGCCATCAGCCAGCCCTGACAGCTAACTTCTTTTAGCCAGGTCTTACCTGAAGACAAAAGTTTATGAGTCCGTAGGAAACTGATTGCCAGGCGCATTATGGATGCCTTGTCCAGGTGGGAACTGATGTTGTGGGGCAGGGGCAGCTCATGTGCCAGTTCATAGAAAACCTCAGTCTCTTTGCTTCTTCTGCATCTTGCTGCATCTCTTGATTTCTCCTTCCTCCGTTCGGAGCTGCTCCTGAGAGGTAAAGAAGAGAAAGGAGAAATAATTTCTTGAAGTGCAATTCACAACTTGAGAAGCATTTACAAGAATATATCTTCTCAGAGATGAATCCATTCTGTCAAGTGGTTGAAATCAATTGGCCAGACTTTAATACCTATTTGCTCCCGTTAAAAGGTAATTAGGAGAGGACTGCCATTGCTGGAAAGGGCTCCGATTCTACATGAGTCAGACTTTGAGTACCCTGAATCCCCAATAAGTATAACAGGATTGAGATCTGCCTTAGGCAAGAGATTCAAAATGAAACAGCAAACTATTACTCCTGGGATTTAGGAAATGTTACAAATAAGTTTTTTTTTTTGTTTGTTCAATCTAAATTTACTTACTCTGGGATGAGGTGGCAGTCCATTTTAAAGCTAGAACAATTACAGTGAATATAGCTGTGTCAGGGATATTACAATGTCATTGAGTTTTAATGGCTGCACTCCACATTAAAATAAAAGTAGTAATAAGAGTATCAAACTGTGTTAGTCTATAGAATCGTCTCAGCTCTTAATCCAAAACTAGTTCAGAAGGATGCCTTTCCTTGACCATGAAGCGTAGAAAATGGAAAAGAAAATATTGTTGCTTGCAAGATGCCCCTTCTTTGTAGAAACTGTTCTAATTAAATCGCCATCTCTCCATTGTCTATGAAAATAGATTCCTTCTTGAGTAAAATAACATGACCAATAGAGCCAAGCTCCTTCAAACTTCACAGAGAACAGAAGAGCAGGAAATAACAAAATAACATTTTATGAAGCAAGTATGCAAAATTAAGCCACCAAGGGACACAAAGATAAATTTAACATGTGAGAAACACAAGGAATGCAAAGAAATGCGTTTATCGTGGTTCTGGGATATGGCAGTTTAAGAGGGAACTCTACTGACTCTAAGGTTCTTTTATGAAGTACAATTCTTGTTTCAGGATATGAAGCATCTGAATCCATTCAAAACCATCAGCTATTTCAACCTCATGTCGTTCTGCTGATACCACAAGTTCCTACACTTGCACAAGTTGAGATTTTGCATCACAGGCACAACATAAAAGATACTTCTTTTCAGGCAGACTCTCGCAATAGTTCACCAGTGCTGCTTGAATGAGCAGAAAAGGGTGTAAAGTAGAACAGTTCTACTGTTTTTGCTGTTTTGTCTGCACATTCATTTCTAGAATCACCAGCAGCATGTCTCCATTCGTGAGGCTCCCAAAAATGAAGCAGCTTATAACTTGTTTTTTCCAACATCAATATAAAATAATGAGCCTGTAAACTAAAAATGGATCAACCAAAAAACCCCACCCTATCAAAACAAGGAGTTTCAATAAATATATTCTGTTGCATGAAGATTATGAGGAAAACATTAATCACATTACTTAATTCTAGAAACTGTTTCAATCATGATTGGTGTCACGCAAAACTGGCTAGGATAGAAAAAGATCTACACTACTGATCCACAGTAGTGTATTCTAAAGAAGATGGCTGTTTCTTGAAGACCTAGACAGCCTAGACTGCAAAAGATTCTAGCATTGAAACCATAGGAGGCTTCATAAATTAGTAAGAAGGAAAACCAGACAGGATGCACGTTAAATGCCAAGGGTAAAAGTCACAACAAGGTGTTTGCTGGGGCCCAACAAGGCTGGACACTTACTATAATCATTCAAAGCAGGAAGGGGCTCACAATACATCAGCAAAGCCCTTGTGCTGCAAAACACATGAAGCTGGGCACCTGTGTGGGATCAGATAGGTGCTTGCCAGTGACTGTGTGCTAACAGGGCAAGGGGTCTCATAAATTCTTACAGTATCTTCTCAAGATCCATGATCAGCCCTTGGAAAACCTCTTTCGCAATTATTTTGCCCAAGGTGAATGTTTTATAACATGGTCTCTCTTACAGGAGGTATGTGCTGGAGGAGACCTACGCACATTTCTGTATGTAATGGCAGGACCCAACTTCAATAATTATTTCAGGGGCATGGCTGAAGTGACCGCCGACCCACATAAGTTTGAGTCTAAAGGATCAGATATTCACAAGGTGACAGTAACTTCTTACTTTTCTCCTTGCCACATAAGAGTCATACATCCATGTAAAAAAAAAGTCCCTTCTTACAACTGTCTGAGAAGATACAACAGAAAATGTCCCATGTTATCCAGGGGCAGGTTCTGGGTACAGGAGAGTCACGGAGTCATGTAGAATAATTATACTGATGGTGCTTTCAGAAATACATCTTGCTTCCTAAAGAAAAATGTGCCTGCACTGTGCCTATAAAGATGCTAGACTGGGAACAAATCTCAGTTTCTAAATTACACCAACAAAATAAGAGTAGAAACAAAACAAAACTAAGCAGAACAAAAACAATGTGACAATTTGTGAGAATTTCCAAGTGTTGCTTGAAAAATGTTTGAACTCTCTTCTAAATCTAGAGGCCACAATTTTCACATTAGAACCAACTTGGAAAACCAAGGTCCAAACCTTTCTCATTTAAATACGAAACTTTGGGAACCAAGGCCAAAGCCAGGTCACAATTTATGCAGTAAAAACAAGTTGTATAAGACAGTTGTCTCTCATGACACCACTCCAGCCACAAAGAAAAATATTTAGTTTTCTAACCTCTGTAAATATAATTTTGAAGTATGGCTGATGAGACAAGCTGGTTTCAATAACCATGGGTTGGTCAAGGTTTCTAATAATTAACACTATGAGCAGAGAAAGATCTTCTCTCTCTCTATTGCAGATGCTTTCCCTCAGCACTGCTTCTGACTGTCCTGCTAAGGTTCTCTGCTGAGAGACATGTTGTTCATTACACACCACACAAAAGGTTTTTCACATCAGAAAGCAAGGGGAGGAATTCGCCTGTCTGGTTGCTTTCATAAGACTTTTTTGCTCATCCATTATCATTTTAAATAAACCACTTGTTTGTTAAGCATTTCTTCCCCACGGCTTCCTGCACCTCAATTTTCCTCCCCATCTTCCCGCTCAAAACACACCCTTGAGTTGTGCTGCTACTGTAGCCAGCCCAGCATAAGCACACCAAGACCCAAAACATATCCATGCCACTTCCCCCCTCAAGACATCCATCTACCCTTGCTTGTTGTGCCTCCCAGGGATGTCCATGTCAAAGATGGTCATTCTGTGCTTACTCATCCCGGTTGTAAAAGACTCCCAAATTTGCAGCTGAGTGACAGAATTTTGCAAAAGGCAGTATTTTCATGATTTTTGTTTGCAGACTGCAGGCCATTAATAATTCTCTCTGCAGTTACCCCATGTAATAAGGGGATTAGCATTTCACGCTGGGTGAGGCTGGACCACCCATAGCCAAAGAGTGGCAATGTGCCTGCTCAACAACCTGCCTGATTGAAGGCCAGGAGGAAAGGCTGACACTGAATCCTCTTTACACATCACCCGGGCTATAGAAAAAAGGTCTGGGCTCTAGCTAATTTATGAATCATTCCCTCCTAGCATATAAACCACCCACTTATGTGGCAGAAAAAGAGCACCCGCGTGCGTCACTGCTTGGAGAAAGCAACGCAAGCAAAAACCTCACTCACTCTGACAGATTTCTAAAAGTGCAGAAGGAAGAGAGGAGAAAGCCACCACAAATCAAGCCACCGGTGTGCTGGTCTGAAACCCAGGGGTACTGCAGGGGAAGCCTTCTGGAAGCTCCTGGACACTTTCACCTTCAGGAGTCCCAGGATCTGGCAGGATAAGACTTCACTGAGCCACACATGCACCCTTGCAATCGCAGCATAACTGGTCCCAATAAAACAAGAAAGAAATAGAAAAGCTCACAGTTCTTTTGGAAATGGGGAAGCCAAGGTGAGGAACAGGTCTGGTGGCTCCATTCAGGACTTGACTACGTAAAGGGGAGTCAGGAGACATAAGAAGAAGGAACAGGGAGGTGCCGCTTCCCAGCAAGGACTCTCCCAGGGCTGCTGTATGATGCTCTGGTGCCACACTGCTTATGGGCACACAAGCCGTTGGGAATGGAAGTGTTCAGGAGACACAGGCAGTTCTCTGACACAGAACACAAGTATGGCACTGTACCCTCAGCTGTTTACAGGATTTCCCACTCCCTCCTGGAAGGTTTAGTTTGCACTCTGAAAATAGAATTTATGGGCCAACACATGTGACAAACAACTGGCAACTATTTGTGCTCCCAGGTGAAGCTTCCAAATTTTCATAAGCAGTTCTCCATTCTTCTCTCTAGAATCCAAACACCAAATTAATCCCAAGGATACACCCATGCCCAGGAACAGAGCACGTGATCCCATTGGGTGAAAACATCCCAAGTGATGCAGAAATGCCCTGCATGGATTCCAGGAGCCAGATTCCTACCCCCCTTATCATGTCCAGCAGGCCCTTGCAACACAGCTTCACTGAAATCAGCAGGAAGGCCTGCAGACAAAGGTCTTGCACATCAGGGGTGGGTGAAGATCATAATCTGCCTCTCTGAAGCCTCTCTTTACTGCAGGACTGGAAAATTCAAGGATGGCAACTTATTGGCAAAATCTGAAGCCCCACAAAACCCGTCTGGTTTAAACAAGCTTGCAAAGTTACCATGTCACCTTAAGAATTGCTTTCCCACTGCTGTGACAGCACCAGGCTCCAGCAATCAGGAAAAACCTGAGGCAGTCAGGCTCAGCTGGGACTGCATTGCTACCACTGTCCTGCTGCAGCATCTCCAGAAGGTACCTGCCACCCAGGAAAGATCAGCCCCATAAAAAACTGGACAAACAGATCCCCTCCTGCATGGAAGCTCAGGCACACGGTGTCACACACTCATCCGGAGTTTGGTTAGGCACCCACAGAACTCTCCTCAGCTCAGCAGACTGATCTGAGGTTTTGGTCCTGTTTCCCCTGACTGTGGCTGTATTGTCTGCAGTTTCAATCCTACCAGTACTTTGTCTCCACCAGTAATTCCTGCCCACCACCTCCACCCAAACATCTCCCTGCTCCTTCCCACAGGCTGTTACAGCACCCTCAAAGCCCTCAGTACCCACTCAGCTGATGAGGGTGCCAGGCCGTCAGCTTCAGTGCTCCTCCCTTCCATCAGGGACATTGGTGGCCTCCTCTAAGCTGATGGAGGGGACTTGCCAGGACAGCAATCTTCTGCTTGGGGTTTCTCTGCTCTTCACAAGTCCATGTGGGTTGCGTACACGCACACACACACACACGCGCGCTTGTTTAAGATTCAGCAGTGCAGCAGTTGCACTGAATTACACTTCCACCACAGAGGCTCTGGATCACAGAAGCTTTCAGAAAAATTGAAATGCACACCTTGCAGAAAAATATCTTGTAAGTAACCCGGTAGTCTTCACTCCTATGTACACCCTGCGTGACACATTCAGACAGCACTTTGAATTACACAGTTCAGACAGACCCGCTTGAGTTTACTTCATGATTTTGGTGACCCTTGGACTTTGCTTCAAACTGCCAGGTATGCAAGCTAGTAAAACAACAAGCATATTACTTTATATCCAATGGCTGGTTATTAAATGTTTCTAGCTTCAGCACTTTAAAGGTCAAGAATCCACAGCTAATTAAGTTGTCACATGAAATTTCTGTAGTAAACGCTCATTTCAAATGGTTTAGAGTTAAAGCTTCAAATGCTAACTTGCAGAATAAGAAAAATACATTCTATGGATGCAAAGATAAGAAAATACTTTATAGTACAGATAAATGAAAGAAGATCAGATGCTTAGCATAAAAAAATTCCAATTAAAACCTGTAAAAACTCAATAAGAGTATTTTAACAGGCAGTACTACCTTAGATAACAAAATGATTTATTTCAAACTAGCAAATCCATTTTTTTGCTGAGTGTATATTTTGCATTACTTTCTGCTTGGTAAATCCCTAGTTGATTTGAACCAGAATAATACAAAAGGAGTTTTGCTGACTGTGAGGCACTCCATAGCTATCTCAGAACTACACCATTTGACTGCCCCAGAGATGTGCTTGCAGACACCAAGCAGCTAGCAGTCATGCTTACTTAGCCTTAAAATTCCTTTAAAAAGTATTTGCAACCATTCTACCTGACAAGCAGTTTATTCTGGATGGCATGCTGTGCTTTTGAAAGCTCCCTCCGTTAAAGTAATAAAAGTGACCATCAGTAAATAAAAAGTGCTAGAAACAGCAATTTACTCACTCACCAGGCACTCAGGCCAAACTATGAAAGCTGTGAAGAAAACCCATACACAGTGCCATGCAGATCCTTCCTTACACCTCTTTCCAATGAAAATAATTATTTCTAAACTCTGAGAAGACACCAGAAACCCACATTCAGCACATCAGGAAGTGCAAAAGGAAGGGGAAGGACACAGCGTTATTTTCAGGTGGAGGAAAAAAAACTAAAACGAGTTTGAAATATGTGGAGTGCTCATAGAGGGCAAGTGCTAAAGCAGCATTGCTGCCCACTGGGATATGGTGCCCAGTACATGGTAAAAACAAATACCAATGACGCCAAAATGGGGAATTCATTAATAAAGGAAATGAGAGTTCGAAGGTAACAAGAAAAGCTACTAACAGAAAGGGCTATTACAAAAATAAGGAAATGAAGTATCTTCCACCCTTCCTTTAAAGCTGCCCTAACTTACAGTAACTCACCACCAATTCCTTCATTTGTTTGAGGGATTTCTTGTGTTTCTGTACATACTCTGAAATAACAAATCCCTGTTAGTTCAGCAAAGCTTGGCACTTACTGCCAGAGCAATAGGCAATGCAATTCCTTCACCTTTTAAAACCAAAACTTTTAAAACCAAAGACTAGATGATAGGAAAATGTGAAATCAGTGTCTCAGGGACAGAGGAGGGAAGACTTTGTGTTAAGAGCAAGGAACTCATTTCCATTCTCATTAAGATGCTTGGCACAACTATAGGGGATTTGGCTACTACAGTTACAGTATCAAGAGATAAGACCTAAAACTTTTGGTGTCTTCAAGCATATTTATGAATCTCTAAGTCCATATCACTCCAGGACCACCACAGTTGACAGTAACACAGTCAGGAATAGGTTTTATTGAACAAGTAACAGATCAGCTCTTTACAGGGGATAAATTTATATGTACTTTAAAGCCATATGTAAGACTATAAATTCTGCAGTGTCTGAAGCTCTGATGGTAGTCATAATAATTAAACAGTACTGGATTGGTATTTTATTTATTTTCATGAACATTCTTCTTGGCACTTATTTCTGGGAAAAAAAAAAGAAAAAAGGTGGTATTGAGGCAAAAATCATTACACCTGTACAGTTTTAAAATGTTTATAGCATTGGCATATTTTTTATACCACTAACTGCATTTAACACAGCTACTAAAAAAACCAGTTTGCACCTTCAATTTAAGGTATCATTGTGAGTACTGAAGTTGTCAGAGCAACTATATAGCACTTTGAGACTTCAATGTTGCACACATCACTGACGCTGCAGGAGCACTTACATTTTTTTTTAAGCATCTAGGTTCACAGTATGTCAACGAAGTCTGATAAACTTAATCATAGTAAGCAAAACAACGTCTACAGGATTTATGTTCTTCCATATTTTCTCCAGTTTTATGAGCACCTTGAACAGAAAGATAAGTATTAGGATTTCGGCAGCCATTAATCTCTTCCTGGATTATTTTATGATGCTGTGAGTGCAGCCTGTCCTGCAGTTGCCACGCCAGCAAAGGCCTGGTACACATCCTCAGAGGATGTGTCAAACACTTTGTGTCTGGGGCAAGGCGCAGCCCCATGGAACAACCTGAGGCCCATGGCGTGCAGAGAAGATGCCAGGCTGCTCTTTGATCAGCTGTCAGAGCAGAGAATGGCACTGCTTTTTTCCCTTTTCAACCCACTTCCTATATTAGGGCTAGATGACTTTTCTTGTGGCTTAGTTTTCAGGAAGAGCAGCATCCTGTTCCAAGTTAGTGCATGCTCAGGAAGCACCAGTGCTGGTCCCAGAGTGGGACAAGACAGCTCTGGGTCACCCTTGTAAAACTGCTGCAGCCCACACTTAGTCCACGTCCTCCATCTTCTCAAATATTAAGGAAATTTGGAGAGAAACAAGCAGGCCAGCATACAGTCAAACCTCAGCAGACCAGCCAATCACCTCAACTCAGTCTTCCCTCCCCAGACTGGTTTTTCACTGCTCTGCTCCATCAAGATAATGGATTCCTTCCCTGTGGCAATCAACTCTGATACCAGCCAAGATAAGGCAAGCTTCAGAGATAGACTAAAAAAGCCCACCACCAAACTCACTAAACAACACAACAGAAATGACTGTTTCGACATTGACCAAAACTGAACTTGGTTTCATATCAGCCAAATTTTTTTTTTGTGGGTGATAAATGTACCGCTCACTCCGCTTTTGTCTGCTGGAATTGCACTGCAGTGGTGGGGATAAGGTTGGTTATGACAATGCACAACCCCAGATGTCTATCAATGATTTGTGTTTGAGAGATTATAGATCCTTATCTTGAGGCATTACTTGTAGTAATCAGTCAATTTTGACAGCTAATCTAGAGGTCCATACATATTATTGCTCAAAAGCTCAGCAGGTATTGCTAAGATCTGTTTTCAGATAACCCAACTATTTACCTACTCTAAAAAACACATACCAAAGGATGTGCTTTATCTCTTCACCAGCGGGTTAAAGCTAAAGGTGAATGAAGTGCAATTTGCAGGCTGGGGGTTGGGCCCAGAAGTTAAATTCAAAACCAGCCTCATTTTTCAGATAGGGCACTGACCACATCCTCAGCCCATAACCAAACCATGACCAGCATGATTTATCAAGATGGCTCAACTGCAAGTAAGCAGGGACAATTTTTCAATTAAGCTTTATTTCAGGCCTAAGGGACAAACATTGCCATCACAAGACTTTACTATCAGTGGTATGCGTACCTACACTTCAGCCTCAAACCCACTCAGCCGTAAACAGTTGAGAGAGTCACGCAGAGCATTGTTGACAAATCCCAAGTTTTACTATCTAATGCTGTGTTACGCCTTGGGCAATACCCACCAACATTTGTAGGTATAAACCCTGGTGCTTCAGCAGGGACCAGTATTTCATGACATTTTAGCTCATCGTGCTGGCGCATTTGCTGACAGGTTCACACAAGGGGCCTTTGTGGGTAGGAACAATGACAGAGGCGTGCACAGCACAGGAAAATGGGTGGTGACCACCAAGGGCTGGAAAAAAGCCTCTTTCAAAGGAAGGTCTTTGAAAACATTCATTACACCCCACCCAGCTATTTTCACTACAATATTTCAGTACATAAAAACAACGCAGGGAAAATAAACAGCCCACCCTTCAATATGTTGTAGGTTCTCTAACCCCTGAAAAGAAATCAGCAAGCCATACAGACATAGAAATCTTCACCAAACAGAGCCATGTAAGAGGCCATCCACCAAAACCTCTCTGCATCTTCAGGTTCTCTGTGTAAGCTGACTCAACTAGACATCTTAATTTTCAAAGTACAATAATTGAAATTTAAAAGTGTATTGGCTAGTAAACACATGATAGCGAGCATTTATAGAGATTGTAAATATACTGCCACCATTTAAAAAATTGCTGGATAGTCCCCCACAATGCATTTCAGCTGTGACTTTTTTCCCTACCAATTTCAGCTAGAACTAATAAAACATTTCAGATGAAACTGCAGCCAGACAGAAAAGAAGCAATAAATAATCCATAATTAAATAGGTCTCTGAAATCAGCCTGAAGTTGTAAACTAGAAGCCAGTCCTTGAAGGTATGGAGGCCATGCTCTCACAGAGGCTTGTCTCCATCACAGTCAGTGAGGTTACCAACACAGCAAAGATTGGGAAGGTGGAACCCCAAGCCTTGGGAGCACAAAAATAGCTCCTTCTTCTCCTAAGGCTTTGGGCTGCTCTCTGATGATGCTCTCTAGAGCACCCTTACTCACAAGTTCAATATATAAAGACAGCAGAGCCTCGACAACAGAAATTCAGCTACTTTGTGTCACCTTGTTTCAAGCACAAGATCTCTGTGTCGGATGCGCTAAAGACTGCAGAGGTGGCATGCATCAACTCTAAATGAAAATGTTTTATCTCCTTTAGAGAACATTAAAAGCAGTCAACAAATTACTTTGCACCATTGTCTATTAATAAGTGATGCTTTGTCGTTCCAAAGTGTCAAACCGTCTAATAATAAATTTAAGAGAAGAGATCTTGCAATAAAACCTTTATTAAATAATGCTGACCCTTCTTTACTTTTTAGACCTTAATCGTTTTAACATGCACTTGGTTATGATGGAAGTTAATGGTTTCTCCTTCTCTGTCTCTTGGTGACTTGTAGCCATCCACAGTAAGATGATGGATACGCAGAAAAACAGATTAAGCAGCCATTTCTTTGGCAAGCAGGGAATAATAATTCTTGAAAATAACAATACAGTTGCCCTAAATTTTGATCATTCCTTGTAACACAGTTTCCTCCACTTCCTGCAACAATGATCAAGCAGAGATTCTAAGGGCCAGGCTACATTTTTTGCCCTCTGGTGTGTAGGTTTTGTCTGTACAAACATCCTGGGACACAGCTCATTCTTAGCCCCTGCTTTCTTTTTGGAGGGCTGTTATTTTATTCAGTAGCTCTCTAATTGTCTGTCTCCTCTTAACTAAGTCATCAGGTAAACTGGAACAGTGATAACTTTACACGCTGTGCTTTTGAATTCTCATTAGTATTCAAAAGCCTGCCACTATTTTAAGTCAAAAAAAATCAAAATTTAGTATCTTGAGCTGGGGTAAATTTTGTGCTTTGTTTACTATGTGAGAAAAGGATTGAACTGAAGGGTCAAGCTACTTCAGCTACCTGGCCAGAAAACCAGCAGTCCCTTCAGCCAAGTGACTGCTCTTTCTGATTCTAGATTTACAGTTCAAATCAGAGTTTGGAGTGATGTAACCTTAGGGCAATCAGTGACCCCAAAACAAACACCTTCAGCTCCTGGCAAGGTCCTGAGGAGCCTTCTCACTGCTGACCTGCCTCTCCGCACTCACTGTTGTGGCAGAAGCCGGAGGGACATCGAAACTCCCATACTTGAGGAGGAAACAATTGTGGCCCCTCCACACTCAACTGCAGTATTTCAAATATTTTAAAAATTAAGGCTTGGTTCTGTCGGGAAACGGCTGCTAGCTCTTCTGACACATCACCCTGAAGAATTACTCACTAAATACTAACTTTCAAAGGGAACGGATATAAAGGCAGTCTGTTGTAACACAAAGCAAATAATTGGATGCAGTCTTTCTCTTTTGGTGTTTCTTGCTTCCCTACTACTACTGTCTACTAACTCCTTAAACTTCTATGTAGCTGCAATCAATAAATGGTTACTCTGGAGAAAAAAACCCCATGAAAATAGGAAGCAGCAAAGCTAGGAGGAAATTCTGTATATATCCAAAGGTAAATTCACATGGCTATATTTCTTTCTATTTTCTGGGTTTTACTTCAGAACTAGGAACTAATGTATTTTGCTGTTATTCCTGCTGGAGCTTTTGTTCTCCTTACATGTAAGTAAACAATCATCTCCATCATGATCCCATCACCCCAAGAAGGCAGGAGGCAGAAATCAGCTGTACTAAATTTATGGGAAAAAAGCCAGTAGGTAAAACTTGGTTCTTCCAGAAAAGAAACAAGACTTTTTTGTTTCATTTGACACACAGTTGCCAGCTTACTTAACAACACAATACAACCAGGCAGGTCTTGGAGATCCATCAGAACTGTGCATCTGTCAGGGAGTGGTAGCTCCGTATTCATTGTTTTGATTCTAACTGTACAGCAACCAAATTTCTGGTGAGAAAGTACGAGATGCACACGCTGAAACACATGCAACTGCATCAGTACACACACAGTGGCCACAAGAGTTACACAAAACAGATGGTATTTCCCAAGGCAGGGGTGAGGGTGCTCTCATCCCAGTAACTACCAACACTGTTTTGTAAACATACCTTGTGCCTCCTTACAGGGGTTCTTGGAAAATAAAATTTTTATTCTTCTTAACTTCTAACTTCATTAACTGAACTGCACAATTTCCCAAAATCTAACTGCTTTCTCAGAAAAAGCAAAAAAAAATAGGAAAAAAAAGAAGGAAAAAAATAAAAGAAGCTGCACTCACTGCCAAAACCAACGATTTTGTTATTAGCAAACAGAACTGGGATGATGGAGAGGCCAAAGCCAAGGCACGCTGAGAAACAAGCCTACCACAACCAACAGGAGTGCAGAGGAGGGATGAGGCAGGCGCAGAGCGAGCACCACGTACACATGTTGATACAAGCTCAATCCAAAAGGTAACATCGCCTCTTGTGCTAATGGATTCTTTTGAACTGTGTTTGTCCGCCAGTGTAGTTAGCTGCGTTTGTACAGAACATGCTGCTATGGCCAAGGGTAGTCATAAAAATATTTTTACCCCTTCATAGACAGGAGAAAAAAAAGCCCTTTCATACAGAATATAGAATATGAATAAATATTTAACTCTTTTACTGGAACAGCTTTATGCTACTGTGAAATACATTTAAGGCTATGAAATTTTTATACTGCAAGGTGTATGGAAAACAAGAGTCATAATTAAAGAGCAAGGCACAGTACACCTAATGGAGTAAATCTAAAATGTACAAATATGACCTGACTTGATAGATCAGAGTTTTTAGTCAATGGCACATTTATAAAATAACAAGCCTTGGAGAAATACACTTCATGTACATACTACTGATTTTATTACTCATTTAAAGAAAAACCAAAAAATACATTTTATTCATGATTGTACGTAACAATTGCCTATATAAACTTTTCTCCCTTGTTCTTATTATCATTCCTCATACAGATAATGGACTTCTACCAATTTCTGTTGATTTTGAAGAAAAATTGAAAACATTGGGAAAAATCTTCAAGGTCTGTAAGACAACAGTCATTACCAGAACAAACCCATGTGATTTTTCCTGGAAAACCACAGTTTCTCCACTTCAGAGGAAATCAATACCTCAGATCACTAAGAATCAAACAGGCGATTTTCATGACTGATACTAAATAAAGTTTCATTATCTACCAAAAAATGTTTACCACAGCTGAGAACAGGCTGTTTAGCTTTAACCAACAAAAGCCTGATTAAACCCTTCTGAGAACACAGTGAACAAAATCAATCCACCACATCACAAGAAAGCAGAGAGCCTCTCTCTGTGATATTTTCAATTAAGTTCCAAATCATAGTGAGGTAGCGCATAGGCCTGTGCCTCTGCAGACACAGGGATTCATTGTGATTACAGCATGTTTTATTAAAAACCTGAATGAAGATTTGTCTCCCTGAAGCTCTAGCTTGCTAACAGCTCTGGGAGAAGGATGAATGACAGCATCAAACCTCATGAGCCCAGAAATGAAGAATGCCAACAACTTGTCTAACCTGTACATCACAGGTTGCAGGATTCACTCAAGTTAATACAATTTGAATCTGAGCATTTCTTTAAAACAACAACCTGACCAACTTAAGCAACTTTCAAGGATGGGGAACCAAAGCCAAGCCACTGCAACATTTAGAAGGTTGCTCTACTGGTCAGACACCTTCACTGTCAAAATATTTGTACAGATTTTCTTCTCCCTCCATTATAATTTATTTCTTACTGTCTATTTTTAAAGGTCTGAAGTTATTCTGAGCACTAGGTATACCAACCCAACACCACTTCACTTTCAGTCTTTGTTTCATACTCTGAAAAATCTCCTAACCAACAGGTCTTGCATAACTGCCATGTTCTGTGCAGAAACTAGGTGCAGATTCAAAACCAACATCTAACATGAGAAAACATCAGGCCAAGCAGGAAAGAATGAAGAATTACAAAGCTGAGTTTGGCCAGAGGGGAGAGGAGAGACAGAGAGACAAGCAAGATAAGCTATGGGGTTTAGGGAGAAAAAAACCCACACACAAACACTCCCCACCCCAGTTCCCAGAAAGTACAGTGCTGGCTTCTAGTCTGGCGAATGCTATTTCTCCTTCTGCCTTGCACATGCAGCAGCCACAGCAAGTCACTGCTCAGGTGCCTCCAGAGTCACTCCGTTCACTCGCACTCACTGTCACGTGCCGGCAGCACTCGCGGTGCCGGGCACAGACATTTTGAAGGACGGACTGCTCTGGACAGTAAAAACCAAAGAGTGGCTACGGGCAGCTGCTGCAAAGCTGTTGCTGTGTGGCCTCTCCCTCCCCAGTGTTTACA
This sequence comes from Climacteris rufus, assembly GCA_013398175.1. Taxonomy (NCBI): domain Eukaryota; kingdom Metazoa; phylum Chordata; class Aves; order Passeriformes; family Climacteridae; genus Climacteris; species Climacteris rufus. The sequence continues at coordinate 706,384 of VZRZ01004756.1, forward strand.
TGGGAAGGATGGAATGCCATGGAGCATACCTTCAACGTACAGTTGACTGAATAAGCTTTGCAAAGCCAGTCTCAAAACATGTCTTTCCCACGTTTTTGGGAGCTGCAGCTATTTAAATTATCATCTTGAAATATTAAATTCCTCACTTCCTTGTTTTAGCATTAAAAACAAAACAGCAACGAAATGACTGGGAAAAACATCCTTGACATGAGATGTCCCATGTCTGACCCATCTTATTCCAACTTAGAGCAGTACTGACACTTACCCCACATACAAACAGGGAACCCAGGGACATGAGGGACAGCAAAAAACATCTGAAACTTCATTCAAACAATGGTACTTGTGGTACAAAGGAAGAGGACACAGTGGGGACACAACAGAGTTCAGGATGAAGGACTAGCCTGCGATATTAAAAAGGCAGTCTCCCCTCCCAAGTGTTCCTCTGGGGGATCACATCACACCTGGCCCTGGGATCAATTCTTACCTCATCACATTAACTCAGATGGAGTTATCCTGACTTGCACCAATGGGAGATTGGAACACAACTCTTCAAAATAAGTTTTATTTTATGTTTTCTTGTGTTGTGTCAATGCCAAAAAACAGGAAATGCTTTGCTCTCAGATTCTCCTGGGACATGTCTTGCTCCTTACACCAGATCAGCTATTAAGAAGCAGTGACTGTTCAGCATGGGAAGGAACATCCAGATATCCACATCAACTCTTACTTAGCTACCAAGAAAGAAGGATCAAGATTTAAAAGAGAAAGTAGGTAGAAACAACAGTTTTGGGAAATATTTAAACAAAACAAGGGCTCTGCATGGAAAAGAAGCGACTCTTTCTTTAAGTCTATTAGAGAAAACAATGGAAGTTTCACACAATTCCATAGGCCATGGAAGAATGGATCTCTAGCTAGTCTGTAATACAGAATTTCCAATGTCTCAATACAAATCTATTTCAGTACAGAAAAATAAATAAAATATTGAGGAGCATTTGAAATGAATATCACATAAAATTAAGTAAGAAACAGAGGTTCATTAAATGATGTTCTCTTCCACACAGAGGCTTGAAACATGGAGAGAGCTGGAAACCAGATTTTTATCAAACCATCTCTGGAGGAAGTAGATAACACAATTCAGAAAATGGGAGAAAGGTTTGGGAGTGCCGTCAGCAGATTTAGGGAGAGGAAAGGGAAAGCACACAACCAAAAAAAAAAATCCCATGAGTGTAGAAAGACTTCAAGAATATGGAAAACTATTCCAAGTGCAGACCTAGAATTAGATAGAGAGAGAAGTGGAGAACTTTTCACCCTAAGTGTCTTGCTTCAGAGGGGAAAAAGTGCAGGTGTGCCTGAAATACAGGAACATCTGGACTTTGTTAAGTCCTAGTTATGCAAGCACCGATCATCTTAATTAACCAGGCTTTGAGAACTGTCAGGAAGACAAAGATTAATTCTGTTTAACTCCACGAATAACACTTTTCAAGAACAAAAGGGCCCAGCCCACACAGTAGCCTCATTAGCCCGACACACCAAGACTTAGTAGAGCAGAAATGGTCTTATAGAAGTAGACACTTCTCATTCCCACAGGTATACCATAAAGAAAAGGAAAAGAAACTGCATATAAGCTTTAAAGAAAAGATAAAAATGCACCTTCTATTAAGCAGTACCTTCATAGAAACATGACTGCAACTGTGCCAATAAAACTATCAAAAAAAAAAAAAAAAATAGAACAAAACCCCACAACCCAAAAAAATAAAACTAAAATAAACCTTATAAACCTTATCCCAGGATCTATTTTCTGTATGCTCAAATACTTTTTCCCATGCTTCTGCCCACCAACTTGCCCTGTCCTCACCCACGGGAAGCTCCCATGGTTATTTGCTGAGTGAGCCCCACGGTATCCCTTGCACATCCCGGCCCTTCCCAGAAAGGTACATGCTGCCCTAATGAGAACAGCTGTCCTGTGAAGCAGAGACCATTTCATTCACTGAAAAGGCTCTTCCAAATTGGCCTGAGTAAACTTCTTTTCATGGCTGTCTGTCCAAATATCTCAGGTCTTACATGCTTTATCCCTGGTCCAACTGCTCACCTAAACTACCTAAAATGGCTGATTTTCTAGTGTGCTGGCACTCACATCACAGGTCAGGAGGAATTGAGCCCTTGTATCCTCCTCCCTGAAAGTGGACTGAAAGTGCAGACTTCAGCATAGTCCAAGACTAGCCATCCTGAGGATTTAATTCTGCATCTCCATATGTATTTTACAGTGAGTTTTCTGCAGAGATGCTATTTTTCTAAAGCTCCAAATCTTTCATGCTGCTGTTTCAGTAGTTTTGGGATTTGCCTTTCTATTTCACTCTGTCATCATGGAACTGGGGACCATTTTCTGCAGTGAAATTGCTTTGTCCAGTATCCATTCATACCTACAAGATCACAAATAAGTAAGTAATTATGATAAAGAGCAGAGCTTCCCCGTACCTACTTGTACATTGCCATTCACACTCTGGCCTTTGTTTCTAAACAAGCATCAGTTCTGCTACTCCATTTTGCTCTCTGATGTTTTTGTTAAGCAGGTGTAAACACAGTGCCAACACATTGCACTGCTTTACTGTTCAGCTATGGTGATACAGCTTTGATGTAACTCATAGTTTAACTTCAATGAATTTGTGTTTAACATGCTACGAACAGAATCACCTTGTGCATCACATCCTGCCTGCCTGTTAAAAGCCAGAGTACACCTGCTACTCTACACTGGCAATCAGACCCCTGCCACCATGCCTTCAGATTGTTGCCCTACATTTGCATTTATATCAGTAAAGTAAAATTTAGGGTTTCTTCCAATATGGCATTGTTATTATTCCATTGTATTGCTATCTAAATATTATGCCACTAAATGCATCTTTGAAGACGACTTTCACCTATTTGAGCAGTATTGACAAAGAAGAATTTAATTACCTGTTCTGCCATGAACACATTTTTAATAGCACACTACTCTTTTTCTAAACACTTTGATGTTGCAGAGGGAATAAAGCATTACTCACAGAATGGACCTAATACAGAAGCAAAGCTCAATGCATTATAACATTATACAACAGCTTCAGTCACAGTAAATGCTAAAGAACTACAGTACAATACAGACCCATATTGCTTACAAGATCAACACAAAGGTTTTTGTCAGATAAAAGTATTTTAGAAAGTTCACATGTGATATTTTCTCCTACATTACACATGAAAATATCAAGACATTAATACACAATAAAATATTTTTAAAATAGTAGTTTTGCACATTGTATTAGCCTGTGCCTGTAACCAGCAGCAGCAAGACTATGTGCTCAAGCTAAAAATATGCACAGCTACACACATGAAAAGACTTTCCCCAGCTTTTCAGGTGCCCTTGTTTTAGTTTTTAGGGCAAGGAGAGGGAGTTCGTGTGCTTGACAGATTGCCTGAACCAACAAGACCTGGGCTTCCCAAGGACTACAGTCCTCGCAGCCCCACAGCAAAACGAAATTGGCAGCAATAGCTGGAGAAGGAGCTGGAGAAAGGGCAGGTATTTTGAAGGATGGTCCGAAGCAAGTCATTTAGGAATGTGACAGGGTAACTGTCCTTGACATTTGCAAACTGGCAAGCGTTGTACAGCAGTGTCCAGGCTGCAAATATAAAATACTTTAAGTACTGAAGCTAGAGTTTAGCAGTTGTTCCCTATTTGGTCACTCAGAACTCAGTGTCTTTAAATAAATACTTTAACAAACTACAAATGTACCAATGAGCATGTCGAGCTTTTGCAAGACACCAAACATCTTTCAAATATCCCGTGGCTAATGTTTTACCATGGACACTGGGCTAACCGTTGTCAACATAATGTGAAGCCCAAGCATTTAAAAAATGATGAGAGATAAGTCTGGTCTACAAAGAAATGATAAAATTCTAAATGTTTGTGCATCTGTGTGCACTTTATGTACATACACATTAGAATCACCCTGCACACACAACTACACAGCACTCAGAAGTTTTTGCCTTCCCATTTCTGAATTTTTGTGAGCAACTGGGACATGACTTCAAACTTCTCTATCTTAAAAAATTAAATTAAAAAAAAAAAGACACAGATATACAGAAAGACAGAAAGGACAGTATGTATCTCACACCTAAACACCAAGATCTATGGCTTTCAGAGAAACTACTGCGTAACTCATGGTATGACCTACCAGCGCTACAATGAGAGAAACCATTTTCTCAGTTTTCATCTTTAGCAGACACATTCCTCAAGGTGGGATGGATAAAATTATACTCATAACTGCACTTCACACTGTGTACAAGCTTTGACTTGGCAATGCTGTAGTATAGAAAAAGAAAGGGAAAAAATACCAGTTATCCCTCAGAAAGTTACCAGTGCCAGGATTTAGTACACCCGTAATTTTATTGCCCTAAGCCTCTACTGGAAGGGCCCTTCCTCACATGGAAAGGGGCAGAAGACAATAAAAACCAGAGGACAGAAGTAGGTTACAAGTAAACATTATCCATTTAAACGGCTAATGGCAAGCTCTGCTGTTATATTTTTATCAGTGCTTTTCTGCAAATTACTTTTATCAGTGATAATTTAGCTTTTATTTCATTAGCTGGCAGAGCAGACAAAAGGAAAACAGATTTGTTTTACAACAGCTCCAGCACTTGGTCTGTCCATTAACATTGACAGATGAAGGTAAATTAAAGCTCTTAGACCACATTTTCAGCATATGTGGCACAGAGATCTCTGTTTCTAACCAATACGTGTTTCTAAAGGAGAACAGATTTTGTGCTAATGCTTTTATTCTCTCCACACAGTTAATGCAAGTTTTTGTATTTTCATATTTCATACTTTTTCTCCATTCAGTTCTATATGCTTCCAAAAACATCTCAGAACAATCAGGGAGAATCAATATTTTAAATCAGGAAAAAACTACATTTCAGTCAGCTGAAGAGTGAAATAGTACTTTGCTTCCTTCCAGTTTTCTTAAGACCACAAAACCACAGAGAAGTCGTGCTTGATTAAAATAATAAATATGCATAAAGAACCATTGGAGGACTTAATTTTGTTTCAGTGCTCTTCATCTTTTTTTTAACAATGTTTTCAGCTATTCTGCTTACTTCAGTAGAGGTAAACAGATTGCTTTACAACTTTCATCTAAAATAATAAACTTATTTATAGAAGCTAATGTAACTACCCAGCTGTTCTGGGCAAACAGTGGACTCTCCATTGAAATGTATAATGGCTTTGATTACAAACAATTTTGCAAAAAAACCGACAAAATATTATTGACTGCTCTAAAAGTGCAAGTAATTCGTCATTATTAATAACCATTCTATGCAATAATACAGTCGCTTCTGTTTTTTTTTCACAAAATATCCTTTCACTTTGACTTAACAAAAGAAGCTGTATTAGAAAACCAGGATTTAAAAGTCTTAAGTGACAGGCAGATATCCTGGCTTGCTTCAAAGACTACTTGTGTTACCATTAAAAAAATACTATTTAATCTTAGATATTTGGGATAGTTTTAATTCGTGATATACAATCCACATAAAAGGGCTCTCTTTCTCAAAGGCAATAAATAATGTCATTACCAGTTGTTCAGTCTGAGATTGCCACCATAACCCAAGCATAAACATTTATTAACAGATAATGCAAAATTAAAAGCTAGTTACAAAGTATTTCAAAGCAACAATATTCTACTTTGCAAAAGCAAAATTAAAGGGCTCTTCTCCCATAATTTCTTTATTGATTATTCAGGTTTGTGACAAATTACCCAATACTGCCAAATGTATTTTCATTTTCTAATAAACCCCTTATTTTTTTTTAGAATAAGTTTTTTAAAAGCTTCAGATAAATTTAATTTCATTTTTATGTCCCTTCAGCAAACATTACATAACCAGTTACAAACAAATGTTACTGCTGCAGCAGGTCGCACTGATGAAAATAGATTAATATTAAAGCACATGGAAATTTGGAAGAGCAGGAAAATACTTCCTGGACTACCACCAAGGCAATTTTAAAGCACAAACATGAATATAATTTAATAATTTCCTTACAAGCAGTATTCACTACAGGGCTCCCAAAGTAATGACAAAAATGAAGTGTCAGAGCATGTATTTTAAAAGGACCTTTACTGAGGTGGGGGAGGAGGAAGAACATGGTAGCTGAATATTTTTAACCAGCTTTCCAGAGATGAGTCTAAATCAAGCTCTGACGAGTCTTCCCTGTCATAAGCCACTACACAGGTCAAAGGTTGACACTTTCCCAGAGGTTCACTGTGCATAACAAACACTAAAAGTTCCTTAAATTCAGTTTTATTATAATAGCAAAAGTGCTGTGGCCAGTGACATCCCATACAGTCCCGTTAGTATTGAACAGGGCATAGCAGGGCAGGCAAAAGCACGAAATGGCCACGTTTTCAGCTAGCACTTGTGCTCATGTCTGCACAAGTTAATGCTGCTTACACTCTTTGTAATGTGCTGTGAAAGGATGACAGAACAAATCCCTTACTGCAAACATACAGACACTTTGTTATAAATAGTGTATTTTTTCCCAATGTATTACAATTATTTGTGAATTATTATTAACTGAGCTTTACAAAGGGACTTGCGGGGGGGAGGGGGGGTCTCACACTTTTTTATTGTTTTGAGCAGAGGTCCAGTGAAAAATTTTGCGTAATTTGAGGCTGTGAGCTTTGCAAGCTGGACTGGAGCAGCAAGTTCAATACCCTGTGGCTAACTGGGAGACTCCTGGTGGGAGCTTGGCCACTCTGCCAGCTGAAGCCTTTGGCTCTTGTGGTGGACATCTGACCCATATGCTATTTCATGTCTATAATTTATCTTCAAACAACATTGGGGACATCAGTAAGGGAGAGGAGGCTGCTGAATGCGTGTGCTGAACTGTCTAGGAACTTGCCATTCCAACTGCACTTAGGACTCACTCTTCTAAAACTATCTCCAACCAACCAATAAATAAAAATTAAAGTCAAACAAATAAAAACCCAACAAAATGCTTTTCCTTGAACTTTTGAAAACACTTAATAAAATATAAGAGTCAATATAAAGGAGGTGGCTCCAGAAGAAGTCACCAGCATGATCAAAATGGCAAAGAGAAACTACAGAATTTCACAAGACATTGTTATCCTCAGCAAGCTCAACATCAGGAGACTTTTTCTGCCCCGAGCTGTCCATAGAGCACTGGGGAAGAACAAAGGGACATTAATGATGCTGTTGCACGTACTGCACAGCCTGACCAGCACCAGCGAAGTGTCGAAGAGCCTGGGGCCACCAGGCTCTCGCTCCACCAGGTGCCCTGTCTGCAGCCACCCACCACCCGCCACATCTGCTGCGGGCACGCGGGTTCTGCTGAAGCCAGCTTCAAACACTTGAAGAAAGTTGAGTCTTCACAAAACGATGCAAATGAGAATTTAGCTGCAGCTGGTTTAGGTGGTACTTAATAAACCTATCTTTTTCACACTCGGGTGATCTTTGACATTACCATTCCCTACAAATATCTACAGCTTGTCTGGCACATGATGATGTTTCACAAACAAGAACAGCTTTGTAATTATGTTTTGCTTTGTATATAAGTAGTGGTAACCACAAAATATATTTCAGGCGATTTGCTGTATAAGCAATTCTATCAAGCATATAAACAGAACCTATTTGCCTTCATTAACCATCCTTGTCCCCCCCCCCCCCCCCNACATAGCCATCTCCTCTCTTCATCACTCCCTGCCTATGCCAGCACCCTCCTGACTGTCAGTGCCTTGCTCCTTCTCCTTTGACATCTCACAAGTCTCCACCACAGACTTTATAGTTTTTAAATAACAACAGATGTACAGAAGAGTTTCAGCATCTGCATATGCTAAGTGCCTTCAGTTCCTCAGTAAAGTCACCCTACAGGAAGCAAATGCAAATTACTGCCTTACAGACATAAGGCACAGTCCTGGGGACCTTGTCATTAAATCATTAACCTTCGCCTTTAATTTTACCTATGTTTTCATTATTCAAATGTTGCTTGGAATAGACAATCTTGGTATTTCCCCATGCTGCAATTTGTTACTGAGTACTTCACTCCAATGATTGAACAGTGACAAACAAATGAGAACACAAATTTTCAAGCAACAAGAAAGCAGTTCAATAATTACTGCAAAAGTTAACAACAGTGTCCCCATAAAACCTTGCAATAATCTGTTTATTCATGATTCCTATGCAATCCCTAAACCAAGACTTTCAAAGAGCCCTAAATACCATTTTCTCTGCCTCCAAGGCTATAACTCCGTGCTCCAGTGATGCTCCGGCTTATCAAATGATGATGCTAGCCATGGCTGGTATCTTATCTCTGTAATCCCCCAGAGTTAGGCCAAGGCTAATGTTGTGCTAAGGGTATGTAAAAATGTGCTCTGCTGTGGAAAAAAATCTCGCGTCATTGGGAGAAAAGGCTGAATAATTGGTATGGAATAATTACAGTTGCCAGTAGCAAATGTTAGTTTTCCTGGGAAAAAAAAAAAAGGCAAAGCAGACAACAAAATACTTATTTCATTAGAGCCCTTATCTCTATGAAAAGTTGATTCATATACACATTAACATATTAGATATACAATGATGAGATGTCTGATCAAAAAGCATGTATGGCTACTGGAACCAGTGGGAGGGGGTTTTGCTCTTGATTTGAATAGAGTGAAAGTAAAGCTGGTTTGCCCCTTTACCAACCCTTTTTATCCTCTTGGTGTACCCCAGCCTACAGAGGAATACACAGAAATATCCCTGGTGGGCAAGGTGAGAGATTGATGTAGCCCAGCATCTTCCCATCAGCCCACTTCAATCAGCAGACACTTAGAGAAGGACTCAGAAAGCAGAGATGCTTCCCCAAAATGGTCTCCCAGCCTCCTTGCCTCTCAGCCTTCCCCTGAGCACTGACCCCAAGGAAGTCTGTTCAGTCAAAGTTTTGGTGCTTTGGGTGACTGAAGTCCAGCATACACCCAAGCCTCAGAAGAACCCTTTGAAAAGAGTAATAAAGCACGACCCTCAGGAGCTGAACTGCTCATCAGCCTTCAGAGCTCATGGTCCTGTCCTGCCAGCCCTCCCCTTGGGCCAGCAACCCACAATAGTCTCCTCAGGAGAAAGCCACACTGGTGAACAAGGCTCTGCAGGAAGGGCAGAGACCCTGGGTTCCTTCCCAGCCCCCCGGTAGCATTGGTGTTGCAAATGCCACCTCCACCCAAAAGACAACCTCACCAGGCCTGCAGGGACACTAGTACCAACAAAAGAGAAGTGTACTTCTTGTCCTCTGTTAGAGCTCCCATTGCATTAAGCTTTTCTTTCAAAAATGTTTCCACACTTACTTACTAAAGTAAACAAAAAAATTTTTCCTTTTTTTTTTTCTCATTTAGAGAAACTGAAGTGCGAACACTGTGTAAGATATCACTGTACTTTCTGGATTTTCACGTTGCCATTTTGAAAAGGTGCATTTTCATAATTTTTATTCCACAGCCCCACATCCCTGTCATACCCTAATGCCTTGAAAAACTCAAACAAAAAACAGTACTCCATAAGCAACAGTTAACATTTGTTATTCACTTCTGTTTGTTCTGACAGATCTATCAGCCAGGGACCTTTTCAGATCTCTATTTTTTGTAGTATGGCTTGGACTATACTTCCTCACCATAGCATATGCTTGGTTTTAATGTTAATTTTACTGTTCTTTCATTTCACTTTTTCAAACCACATCCATTTAAGCTTTTTAAGCATACTTACACATACAAATGTACTAATTGTTGTTATTAGACCTATCCTCTAAGAGGCTAAGTGTACTGAATTACTACTTCAGACAGTAGGAGAAGCTCTCCCAAAACTCCTGAGGTCCTCAGTACTCAGTGTGACTGGATTTTATAGTATGCATTAAAACTTGTTACACACCTACAGCATTCCCTCATGTGCACAGGTCCTTAATGACAGTATGCAAGTCACAGTATTGCTTGAGACATGGCATGTTCTGCTGTAATGTCACAGGGTTGGCTTTCCCTGCTGACAAGTTACAGCCTCTGGGCAAGTGTCATTAAAAAAATTAAAATTATAAGAATAAGCTAATATAAATACTGCCAACTCTTTCTCAATAGCGATACCCATGAGAGAAGTCTCTCATTCCCCCCGTGCACTGCCTATGAAAGAGGTTTACAGATGTTGCCCACTTTGCCAGCTGCAGAATACAGTTAATGAAAAGCACTCTAATGCTCTTTGGCACTGTAAGCATAACCCCATTTCTGCTGTTTCCAGTTAGCCTTTATACAGACTCTTCCCTAGATAAGAAGATTATTCTTGCTCCTGTAAAAGTTCATCCTGAGACACACCGAGCAAGCTCTTCAGCTTCAGGAAGGGGCAGGCATGTAGGCTGAAAACACTGAGTGTGAGGCGAGCTGCTCCCTTCTGCCTTTATCTGTGAGCACAGGCATTTTGAAAGTGGGTATCTGCCCTAGCACAGGCTTCAAAGGAGAGCAGTATCTCAGCGCACCAAAAGCTGAGTGACGGAGGCTGCTTTACCCCCCCAGATACCTATCAGACCCTCCTGTGGCAGGGCACACGTTGGATGGGCTGTCAGTGTCCTTAACACCAGCCTGCACGAAGCTCAGGACGTGGCCGTGTCCTCAGCGCTGCACAGGACACAGGGTGTTCCCCAGCTCTGGAAGCAGACCATCGCAGACACCTACACGCGTGTTTACTTGACCGAGATCCACAAGTGAATAATCCCAAGCTGTTTATCAGGACAAAACTCCCACTGAATGCAGTGGGTATGTGTCTGCCTGTGCAGTTGAGGATTAAACCCTTACATCTCCTGCAGTGCCCATTTGTGCATTTCTACACCATCAAAGAAAAAAGAAAGGTGAACACGCCCATGTGACCATGGATGTCTCCAACATTTGGCTACATTTGGATTCACAGAGCACGTGTGCCTTTCTAACACTGCTGATACAAGGCTCAGCTCATCTGTTTTGAAAAAGAGCTTCTAAATCCTGTTATTCTATAAGCTGAGTAAATTTCTGGCTCTGAATTTATAAGCCAAGTTTTCTGAAATTATTTAAAACAATTTACACTATTGGGACAAATACTTTTTAAAAGAAACAGACTATGAGGTTCTAACATTTTTTTCTAACTGCTTCCATTTGGAGGGAAAATACATCTTCATTGACAGTGAACTGTGTTGTCTAGCTGGCTAAGCAATGCTCAGCCCTACACCTTTCACAATTCTTATGCTTCTTCCCTAATCTTAGGGCCAACTCAGCATCACTTTATTTCTACCATACAATTCATGGTTTTTGTATGGCTTATCTAGACTCCAAACCCATCAGTGAGGAGGAAGTTTGGTGCTTTTCTCCATCATTGTTCAAAATATGTGGAGGTGAACCTCGTTTATTTGCAACCATGCTGCTAGAGCAGCTTGGTCAAGTCATGCTGGGATTTCTGGCTTGGCATCCATCTGTCAAAAATGCAGCATACATAATACACGCCCCCCAGAAGTGCTGGTATTCCCAAAACTATAAAATGGTTTGCTAAGTGTCAGTAGTATCACCACTCTATTACTTTGACAGTTCTTCAAGCATTGTATTAGCTGGACTGTAGCCATAAAAATGTTGATCCTAAGAATGCAAGGTAACAAACCACCTTTAAGTGACCAGGAAAGCTGCCCCATAACATACATCACCCAGTAAAGTTTTAATTTCCATTAAATTTATCAGATTAAAAGACAGTGTTGCAAGAAGTCATGTGTAGGCACCATGACTTTTTTCTATGTCAGTTACTATGACAACTGGATAACCCAGATTCATGGAAGAGATGGTGGTATGAGACAATTTAAACAGAATCTCACATAACTGTGATGACTAAGTCAATTCTAATGTTTTTCCTCAAAATGATTATTTTGTTTCTTCAAAGCAGATAACATTTAACTGGAAGATCATACATGACCTGGGAACTATAGCACAAAAAAATCAGTGCAGTCTATTGAGTACGTTTGAAAACATACTAAAGCAATTATTTTGTAATCCTTACTCTTCAGTTTTACAAAGCCATGCCAGGAACAGGTTTGCCAAAGAACATGAATTACAATTTGAAAACTATGTTTAAAAGGGAGTTCTAGAAAGTGACAAGTTAGGCAAACATCTTTCTGAAAATGAGTTACTGACAAAGCTCTGTAAGTACACACAGTTTTCTATGTACAAATACAGGTGCAAACACAAATATTCAGAAAATAACCAGCATAAATGCAGTGACATGGCACAAGCTGCCATGAAATACACTTTCAAACCGCATATACCAATAATCCAGGCCAGTAAATGGTAAACATTAATAAATACACTTGCTTCACCAGTAATGCAAAATTAATGCATATTTTAACCACAGACAATTGCGGAAACAACTTGTGTGGAAGCATTGAAAATTAGCAGAATGAAAATACTATTTTTTGAAATTCCTTCCTGAAATTCCTATCGTCTTTAATACTCTGGATACCTGGAGCATGTTTTCAAGGCAAATGTAAGGATTTTTAACTGAGGGACTATTAGCAATAATAAGAGTTTCACAGTGCTCTGAAAACGTGCTTTCATCGACGCACGGCCTGTGGTGCTGCCTCCCCCATCCTTAATTAACGCCTATATTTGCTGCGGAAATCAGAGCAGCAGCAGCACGTATTTCAAAGGTGCACTCAATCTGAAGTCGTGCCTCGCGCTTATCTCGTCACGAGGCTGCGGCAGCCAACTTTATTGCCTTCAGACATGTCGGCACTGACACACGCCCCCGCTGCCGGCGGTGTCCCCGTGCACGGGTGCTCCCATTGGCGTCACCATCGGACGCCTCCTGCCACTAACATGGCTCGGCTGCACGTTTGCAGGACTGGCCTTTTAAAAAGTCGACAGTGCAAACTGGGCAGTGACCAGAATGAGCCGCAGTTATACAAGAAGCAAGGAAATATTATGCAAGACCACAGGAAGTCAGAGGAGACAGCATTCTGGGCAGGCCTGGCAAGGAGTCTGTGTGAACTTCAGCTAACAAGCAAAGCTCGGTCATTGGCGCCAAATTCAGCAGAGAACATTCCCAGTGCTGCAAAGGATAACACTCCCCATGCTTTTGCCAGTGGGCTACGTTCCAGGACGCCATGTACCTGATGAAATGCAGATAAACCTGGCTCTTACTTTTCGCCAAGTTTTTACTTATTTTTAAAATTTGAGGCATGTTTTGGTCCCACACTTGCTAGAAGTGGCAAATGGTTTGTTTTCATGGCTTTGCTAATAGATCACTCGTTCTTACACTCCCTGTAATTTCAACTACAATAAGTGACCTACAAAGAAAACGTTTGGCAGAAGCCTCATTTTTTCCACACATCTAGCCCATCTCTACCTCAAGGCTCTCTGCTAAAAGGATATGTGAGGATCATGGATTCCTTTTCCTTTGGCATTTTGGAATGACCTCTGAAAGCACACTTGGCACAAAAAGATGACACCTACCTTGCACATAACTATATTAATTTAGTCTGCTTCCATGTCAAAAGTAATTGTTTTGGGAGGTGTTTGTTTGGGGTTTTTTTCATTTTTGAGAGCTACCTCACCCAGGTCCTAATTGGAGAAGACATCCACTAAAATGCAGTAAACTTGATTTCCAAAATGACTGAAAAAAATTGCCTTAATTTGGTAAACATTCATCGTCTAGCAATGCATGAGTTCAGAGAAGTTCTATGCTTTGTTTCAGGATTCACCTTTGAAACATCAGTGATAAAATGTTGGAGGTGGAAATCCAGTTTGAGGTTCACACACACACGCTGCCAAATAAGAAGCACAGCATGCAAAGTCTTACACAACACAAAACAATTACCAATTGTGATGAGAGTAGACAAAGCGTTCTCAAGAGAATCTATTTTATGTTTGTAATCACCCTCAAAAAACACACAATAGTGCTCTCCTTCCAGCAAATACATAATACAAACAAAAACCAAACAGTAGTACTGCCTCCACTGGGGGAAGTGATTCTGAGAAGTGTAAGAGATCTTCAGCAGATACCAACTGCCAAAGCCAATGAACCGATATTAAAAGTTTTCATCATTACCTTCGCCTATGGGAACAACAAACATACGCAACTCTGAATAAGAGATTCCCACCTTCAACATGGTTTGCACATGAAAAGGTTCCCATAACCTACTGCTTTTGCAAAAATAATTAAACAAGCACAGCAGCAACACAGGAAAGTGAAAATGTTAGTGGTGACAATGCCTTCATTGTTACTGCCAGTATAACAATGCCCAAAATTAATCATAACCCTGACAATCAATACCAACACACACACGGTCGGACCTCTCCAACCAAAACAGATCTTTCTACAGCAGGATTCAGAGCTGTTGAGAAGTGCAGTTGTTTCTCCAGTTGAAGTCAGTGATTCCTGTCCAGCAGAAACAAGTCCAGCTACACTTCTCAGGGCCCGAGACAAGTATAGATTGGTGGGTTTAATGTGGCCAGTCTAAAATAGTCCACAGTGTTGAGTGTTAGTATTAATCATAGTTGCACAGCAGTTTCTTAATCCGAAACCACTAAGGTCTAAGCACACTGAAACACTTGGAAACACCCAGTAAGGAACAGCATTTTATCTGTACCTATTTCTACCAAATAGGAAGGCAAATATCTCACAGTAAATTTTTAAAACACCACAAGAGTTAACTAGTGAACCAAGCTACAAAAGCAACAAGCTGTTGTGCCAAGAAGGGCACTAGCAAAAACACATTTCTCCAGATTCTGCAGACTCCTGGAACCTGTGGCACAGTGAGCTGCAAGCATGTAGCTGGCTGGCACATGGACTTCTTCAGTCATAAGAAGTCTCTCATCTCTACAGGGCAATGTGCTTCTGGATGCAACTATTCCCTGAAGCCATTACAACATCAACGCCCAGGTATTTAATATCCTTGAGATCTTTACAGCTCTGTCAGAAATGGAGATAGACACACTGTAACCATGTAAACCTCGATTCCTTAAGAAAACAACCTAGAAGGGGATCATTCATTTAAGGACTGTCTCATCATCTATTAAAATTTCTTTTGATTTCCAAGTAGTTCACTGAGCCAAAATCCTTCTCCAAACTTCCTATGTGCAATTCATACTCAGCTACAGCAAACTACAATATACCTACAGCCACAAGTGCAATAAGGCATTTACTTCCTCCAAGGTGGAGGAGAAGATATTTTCACTCTCAATAGCAAGTATTTCTTCGGGTTGAGGCCTTCTCTTTATTCTCCTTCAGTACAGTGATTTCATATTCCACAGCTTCACTGAATGTCCTAAAACATGTCAGCATGTGGGCAAACTAAACACTTTTAAAACAGAGTGCACTGAAATAGATCTGCTCACCAACTACTCCTTCTTACAAGTGTAAATTAGAACTCACTCCCTATACAAGTAACAGTATAAGAACAGATGCTTGTTTTACTTTTCTCATACCTTACAAAGGTATTTCATTTGCTTAATCCATCAGCTAAGAGAATTGCCTAAGTGAAACAATCATGAAACTCCCTTCCAAGAGGAATGAAGGTTTATGCCACAAGTAGTTGACATCGTATTTTCCTCAAAGGCATTTTCACAAAACAGTACCCAAAGGTCTGAGGCAGGAACTGATCTCCATTTGATAAAAGTTCTAGACATTATGGAGCTGGAGGATTTTTTGCACAAAATCCAGATCACTCCAACTCTAAAGTAAGGTACAAACAGAAACGTAAGAAACCAAATCAACAGCAGCACATGGCTCAACAGACAAATGACTCAGTAGGCTCTTTCCATTGCTGTAACCTACTCAAAATGCAATGAAATCATTTTATATTTGCACTGTATTTATCACATGACTCCCTCTGAAGGAATGCTCTATAATGACTTCATGTTGGCACGGTGTCTTCTTAAAAGGTTTTAACAGGTCAGGTTGCAGGCATTCTTTTTTTTTCAGCTCTACCTTTAGGTGGACCTCTGCTCCACATTAGCCATTACTGCACCTGAAATCCTCACTGTGACCTGCAATGCAGACTTTGCTCCCTGCTCATTTTATTCCCAGGTTAGAAGAGCACTGAAAAGTCACTATTTCAATAAGCACCATTTGCTGTCACCTGCCTCCTTTAAAATAATTTTTTTTAAAGTGTCAGAAAGCAACAGGGTTGGTCAGTGCGGTTCATTGCTTCATATTTGCCTTTAGAGAAGCTGGAATTTAGTTACACCATGTTTACAGTGACATTTAGGTTTGAGGGGCGGGGGATGTTGTCCTAAGATTTGGCAGGCAAAGGGAAAGAAGCGGTGCTATACAGATAACACGGTTTCTTGCGCTATCTTCTTCAGGGCCTGCGCTCACACTGTGCAAAGCTGCCAAGCCTGTATGAAATGTTATGCTTTCCACTGAAGACTGTGTGGGCTCCATCTTCAGGCCCACCCTGTCTCCCATATGCAAGAGAAGCCTTAACTGAATGAAGATCCACAGGCTTCAGTCACTGTGAATGAGGCTGGGTATGCTGACTTCTATTAACCCTGTATATCAGCACTGTTCTACTTACAGCTCTCAGTTGAAAGAAACTGAGAACAAATGATTGCCAGCTGAAACCCTGCTGAACTCCCCATCTGCAGAAAAGATTGGTTTTGGTGTGACAGTCAAGCCCTCCTTTTCATTCTTATTGCCCTGTGGGTGGCTTACCTGCCTGCTCTGTGATGAAATCTGAAAGAATAAGAGATTTTATAATCTCTGAGAAGTTTTTAGGGTGTTGCAATCCCCTGCCCCCACCACCAACACCCCACCTTCTCCATTGCTTGGGGTGTCTAAATCGCACATGGCTCTTACACGACAGGAGGGACAAATTCAAGGTGAAGCAAACGAAGGCATAGGTCACCCATCAGCGTGTGGGTGTAACCTACATATTGAGGGATAATATGGAGTGGTGCAGTAAAGAAAGCAATTAACCAGACAATATAAGAGTGAGAGATAACCAAACTCCTTCCATTTGACAGTCCCCTGCTAAAAGTTAGGTTTATCACACAAGCTTCTTGCCAACATATCTACAGCATTGTGTTAGACATAGAAACAGAAAGTCCCTATTTTAAAAAGTTTACAGTCTAAATAAATAAGGCATACAAAGGGTGGAAGGAAGGATATACTACCATCCCAGTTTTCCAGACTGGGGAGTAAGGGTAACTACAGTGATCAGTCACACCAACATCCAGGCTACATTACCAACCCAATGTGCTGAGCACCCAGCAGAACAAAGACCCAGGCTGAGCAACGTGCTTTTGGAGAGGGTGTGGAGGGGAAAGGAGACAGGAGAAGCAACTGCAGAGGCCAGACCCACATGCTGAAGCTGCTGTTCAGCAGCCAGGTCAGCAATCAGACCTGACTTTCACAGCCAGCTCTACTGAGAGTGGCAAACAAGCTCAAGAGACAGAATCCAAAACATTATTTTATTCAGCTTCACTGCACTTTGGCCCAGGTCCCCATGCCACACAGGCTTTGTTCAGGCCAGTCGTGCAGCTGACAAACAAAAGTAGGGTTGGGGGGTTGGTTTTTCTTAAATAGGAAATAATGGCTGTTTCGAAACACCAGAATTAAGTTTCCCTCAAGATATCTGCACTTGCTTCTATTTCATTTTCAAGCCAGCACATGCCTGAGCAAATGAGCGAACGGGATAGTCCCCTTTTGTGAATCACTGGGAACATAAATACAGCTTTGCTGTTACGTAAAAGCCAGTAGAAGCGTTAAGACAACTTGAGCACAGAAAGGATGTTCCCATAAAAATGTCCCTCCGATTAGTAATGGTAATAAACACATCCTTCAAATCATTTGCAGAAAAAAACCCCAAAAAATCCATTTATTAACACAAACTGATAATCTTACAGCTGCAGAACAAAAACAGCCCAGCTGCAGCTCTACCAAACTACGTTCCCTCAGTGAAACTAGAAATCTTCCACCTCATCACACACATAAAAGTGCTGCATTAAGAAATAAAGGGGATCAATACACCCAAACTTAAAAGTGTAAATAACACTGTTTTGTTAAGACCAAAACTCATCATCTGTCTTGGTTAGATGGGGCATTGGTTTCCTCCTCTGCAAGCAAAAGCCACCTATCTCATGTGCAAGAACTGGCAAATTCCAGCTCTGCATTCTCTGATGTACAAGAGTCACCTTACAGGACTTAGATGTGTCTCCCAGATAAATATGGGGATAACTGAAAGAAGTAAACCAAGAGCCACATTTGTCATGGTTTTCATTTGTGACAGAGGAGGAATGGAAAAATGCAGCAGTAAGCAAAGCCTTGCTGTTCTTCCAAAGACAGCTCTTCCCTTACGATGAAGGCAATATGCAAGAGGCTATTCCAAAATCCTCACCCTTTCCCAAAGGCTCTCCCCCCTCACTGAATTACACAAATGCAGTTTTTCCAGAAGCATCATCTGACAAAAACTATAGGAAAAATACCAAAAGCATTTTCACCAATTTTTAATCTTCTCTCACAGGCTATGAAATACAGTGGATGCAACTGAGCCAGTAGAAAAAACCAAAAACCTGGAGTACATATATTCCATGCCTAAGGAGTCATGGCATGATAAAGCTGCTTAATGTTGAATTTCTTCTCACGCATCCATGTATGGCACTGACATTCCATAGATCATTCAAAAACCATTCTTGTTCTAAGCAAACTTCCTATCAGATTTAAGTCAATACTCTCCATAAATACCTAAGAGTCTGAAGATACTGTCATTGCCATCAGCTAACGAGTTTGCTATTTCATCATAGTGCCATACAGAAATCTAACCAGAAACAACAATGCTTATAATCTCAGAAGACACTCTGCTATTTGCAACAATTTTTGGATACAAATTGCACAGACAGCTAAAATTTTGGCACATTCCTTGCAACATTCCCCATTTACAAATGCAGAAATACAGAGGGGGGTAGTTTTCTTAACGTCTCAAAGATCTTCTAAGTATTTTGAAATAAGGACCGAATAACACCTAGAATTTACTGGCAGAGAGGGTGATACAATTGTGAATGAACAGACAGGGCTTGAAGACCAACAGTAGCCAGAGAATGTCCGAAACAATGGCTGAATAGGGTTGCTTTGTAGTTTATCATACAAATGCAAGTGCAAATGACTACAACTGCGATACCGAGAGTTTAAGCACCTTTTTATGGCAGTAAATACCTTAGATATGCTAATAGTGAAACAAAATACAAGAAATGTTCTTTTAAGCATACTTCCACAACCTTTATAAAAGCTTTCTAACAACCATCCCACTGCATACTTGCTTCAGCTTATTACCTAAGCAAATATTTATCTTACAAGAGCATGAATATGTCTTAAAGGAAAAATATTACACAGTAAATTTTGAACACCATTTGAACATGACTTGCACCAAAATTATCAGCTCTTAGTGCATTTTTTCCCATGCAGATTAAAAAAAGCTCATAAGGCCTCTGATACAATAAATCCGCACCAGCTTTCCCTTTTAAGAAGGGAAGAACAGGGCACATTTTTGAGATTTTGTGAAACTTATTCAGGCCACTGTACCAGGTTCCTAAACTGAAGCCATTCAGCAAATGACCTTCTCTGTATGAAATAATAAACATATAAGGGAATCAGAAGCTGACGACGTAAAGAAAACACATGTACTAGGCCAAAGGTGGATAACACCTGGGATGATTATATTTCAAGGTATTTTTATATCTGCTACTTAAAGCAATAACTTTCCGGGGAAAGGCAAACATTTCTATCTCTCACCATACGTAGGCAGGTTTTCAAGAACATGGCTCAAATGATCAGTTCTTCAAGAACAAGTTAGAAATTCTGTGACATGCTGTTTTCATCTTTCCTGTATTTTGATTTTCTTGTTTGTCATATCAGGAGCCAGTGAAATAAGACAAGGGTTATGGAGGGCTTTCACTGCTATATTTTCAATTATACCACTGTCTTTAAAAAGCTGTTCACATACCCAAAGCTGGAGGAGATCTTGGTCATTGCTGAGTCACACGTCCTGCCTAACCCAATCCAAAGACAACGAAGTGTTTTCATCAGACCTGGTAACTTGTTTAAGCAATTGCAGTTTTTTAGAGACTGGGACTATTTTGAGTTCAAGGACTCAAGTGCCAAGGGCCTTATGATTAGTGTAAAAGGAATACCTAGTATTTTGGTTTAGCACATAAACTTGAAGATTTCTCCTGACAGGAAGACAGGAACTTGATTGATGTCAAGCCACCAAACCAGACCCATGTATGTGTCTTTTGGATTTCAGTACAAGAAAGATGTGGAAAAAAGCCAAACTGAGTCTAACACCTGAAAAGGCAGAAAGACAGGCAGAAAGACATCTTTAGATTAACAAGAGACTAATAGCTAATTAAGTATCATTCCAATTAAATTAAAAACATATGGTTTTCAATTAACAACATAGTGCAACACAGGAAACCTTATAAAAATGAAGCCAAATCTAAAATGTTTCAGCAGTCTCCAAATGTTTTGACAATTTCTCAACCCAATCCCTTCATTTTAGTGTAGCTACAACTAGAACACTTGCTCTTGTTTCCCTTGTGCTCTGGAAAATTATTTTCCAAGAAAATATTTGTTTCTACAGAAAATATTAAATCAGATCTATTTTCTACAGAAAATATTAACCAACTGCATCTGTAGCTCTTCCAGTGCTTGGTAGCCCATTGTTCAAAACTTGCACCTTTTATCATACCTTCATTTGCCTAACTCTGACCAAATGTATTTTGATATATTAGATAATGAGTAACAAATATTTATAATAGATTATGTTCATGTTTCAGTAGTTCCAAATAGTTTCTAAATGATCCCAGTAATCTTATTACATATATAACTTCAGACAGACTGTGTGCTATCAAGTGCCATAAGTTACACCCACATGATTCATCCATTAGGAGAGCTGCTTGGTTAAAAACAAAACAAAACAAAACAAAACAAAACCCAACTAAACATCACCTCCCCCCAAAAAAAGCCACCATGCACAACCCTCCCCATATCACTTCTAATTTTAGCTTTTCCTTAGATAACATGTTTCCTGAAACAAAAAGAGACTGCTCACACTCTTCTAGCTCCAAAACGTTATTGTAAAAGTATTGTTATTTGCAGAAGTACTTCAATACACTATTTCATATCCAAATATAAAAGGATGTTTCAGTGCTTCAGCCTTTTGTTCTGCTGGGGCTGTGGAGAAGGAGGTGAAAAAAATTGGGAATTATTAATTTGGGGGGGGGGAGATTAAAAATGAGGCAGGCAACAGAGAATACTCTGCACTCATGACTATTTACTCATATATACAAAAAACCAAGCAAACAAATCCCAGCCAAATCCCACAAATGGCCACAGTCCTGATGTTCTCTCCATCAAATTCCTGCTTTACTGTCTGTTCAAATTCTGGCCTGGAGGTTTTATTCATGTATGTCACAGCTGGGATTTATATGCCTCAAGAAGTAGTGATTGGAGGAGTAGCAAGGCACAGGCAAGATGCGGTTTGAGAGATGTTTCTTGTTGGAAACATCAATATGTTGTTATCTCTTTGGAAAACAGTCAGTTTGGTTCTATAGATACTCCTCAACTACTTGAGATTAAAACATATGCTACTTAATGCTTGCTTGAAAGCCAATCAGTACATGAATACATACACAGCAGAATGAAGGAGAATTTGTAACTTGGGGGGTGGTTCAACATATTTACATTAGGAATCAAAACCACTAAGGAGCTGTATTATCTTGCTACTTGAGAGCACAAACAAAATAAGAGTGTTTTTTCCTCCTGCCCAGATGCACAGAACTTGTCTATAAAGCTGCAATAAGCCAGTATTAATCATTCACCCACAGGCTAACATAAAGCATGTGTAAAGTTTCTGAATTTTTCAGACAATCTTCTTGGAGGCAACACCCTAAACATTCCCCTAAATCAAAGAAAACTGCTGATTCTACATATTAGCACACAGAGGAAGGGTCAAGACCAGGGCACCTCTTTGACTGAAGATCAGACATAAAAATTCAACTAAAGCAACTTTGCTTCTTGTCTGGCAAAACATTTGATGAGTTTCTATAGAATAGAATATTGAATACTTGCTGTGTCATGTAATGCAATGGACAGAGAAGCATAATGGAGATGCTATCCAACTCCAAACTCTTTGTAATAACAGTCAAGGAAATTAAATTACAAGCCTAACTGTTTTCAGGCCTGAATATGCCTATTTAATAAAAAATTATTATGGCAGATTTGTTTCACCTAAATTTTCTAGACCTAAATAAAGTCACAGAGGAAAGAACCAAAATCATAATTAGATTTGAGCTAAAGAAGTAAAGAGCATAATTAAGTGAGTTACTTTGGAACACTAGTTATCAGCCAATTGGCCTACTATACTTTATTAAGCCACTTTCCAAAGGCACAGTAAAATAGTTTCCCCATTTTACACACTTCAAAAACAGAATATCTTCTTATATTTACAGAGCTACTTTTCATGGACACTTTCTTACACAAGCAATCAAGGTTTTATCCTCACCAGATATTTTGAGCAAATGGAGCACAAGAAGGATGAATGAGAAATAAACTGCCAAATGCATAATATTCATACTTGCACTCTTTCTTAATTTAAGAGAAGGGTTCTGTCAACCTTGTGCCAGCTACTAGGAGTAGAAGTATTTATAACTATTAAGATATACATGTCACTATGAATATTGGACTAAATAACACAACAGCATTTCACAAATAGCTTTAAAGGAAAAAAACCATGCCATATATCTAAATTATTTGAAAATACAATCTGCCTTTGAACTTTTTGCTACTATTAGGATAAACATTAGAGTAAGGAAATGAGCAATACAATGCTTGAAGAGTTCTGCCCCCACCACACCTAACAGCAGCTCCTGCTTAGAACTTGAAAACAAAAATACCTAATATTTATGAATCCATCGTAGTAAAAAATATTATACAAAGATATAGAGAGATCAATTTTTGATACTCATGATGGATCTCCTGAATTTGCAGCATAAACCCAAAACTGGTATTAGCAGAATACCTCAAATATGCAAGACATTCCAAATGACCCACACAAGATAAACATGACAGAACATGATTGACATCAGAAGATGAAGAGAAAAGGACATGACACAGAAAGGTGCTGAACATCAAGGGGTGACAGATTTTTAACTTGCTCTAGGGCTTAGTGCCAAGCACAAGCAGAGCAAGTCCTTGGCTCATCCCTGTAAAACACAAATCCTCAGATGCCCAGGTCACATTGGGAGGATGGCACACACTGGGAGGCACTCACATTGCACACCAATCTTAGAGCAAAAGCTACTCAGTCTTCATTAAGCTCAAATACTTTGGCTCTATAGAGGTGAAACCACAGGAGTTGGGCAGCAGAAGTCAGCTGTTCTCAAGCAGGCCAGGTTGCCAAGCCAGAGCACAGCCTGACCTCTGCTACGTGCTGTTGCAGGTAAAGGGAGACCTGGGGGCAGGCATGCAGCCTGCCCTTCCTCATTCCTGTACCCTTGGGCCACACTGGTAGAAAAGCCAGACATCTGTAGAAATACAGAAGGGGCAGTGAATGCAGAAACAGAAGGGGCAAAACCAAAGATGAGTGTGAGTGGCCAGGGTCATAGAAGATGACTGCAAGCTACGAAGTGCCTGCATTTGTGATGCTGAAAGTTAAGTCCAAGTTGCTTAATGTTAATGTGCCATAAGCATGTGCTAAACAGCCAGTTTCAAGAGATTGTTCATAAGGAATTCAGGACATCACATTTCCTTTTGATAACTGCAAGGGCAGGTGTTAACACAGAAGCAAACAGAAGTAATTTAAATATGTGGGCTATGCAAGGGGAGATGTTGAGCAATAAGAAAATCTGAACAAATTTTTTATGAAGCCAAGTAATCCATTAAATAGTCTGCAAAGGAAAGTGTTCAAGGTTCCATCAGCTGAAGTACATGAAGTGAGGTTTACAGGAGCATAAGGAGAAACCTATGTTGGCAAGAGAATGGACAAGATCATCTATTTCACCACCATCACAGAATAACAGGCAACAGGGAGTATACCTGGCAATAGTGACATGTGTTGAAACAGAGAATGTACAGGGTAGAACAAAACTGAAACTCTAGGTTTCCCGAAATCTGCAGTTTAACACCTTGGCACATCCAAATGTTCACATTTCCTGGCATCCAAATTACATCCATTATGAGTGAGCAACTACCTGAGCTCTGGAGAGCTGTGCCATCAGGACAGTTTCCTCATCCTGAGGAGGAGCAGCCAAGAGTGACCTCAGCTTTGCAGAACTACTCTCCTGAAGGAAAAGGTCACTGAAAATTGAGGCACAAAATGTCTCATTAGAGGGGCTCAACATCAAATAAAGCCCAAAGTGAAGGGGTAATGGAAAGCAGTCAATTACCTAGACAAAAACTGGGAGCAATCCTGTTTCTTTACTGTCTTGACCAGAAGAAGCTAAACAGATTTATGTAACATTACGCAGTTATGGCCACAAAATATAATGTACAATTACATGGGGACCACTAGAAACACTCTGCAAAATTGGTTTATTTTTCATAGAAGTGGAAAACAAACACAGAAATCCCCAAGTAAAAACACAACTGAAAAGCTGAAGCCAAATGATGCATCCTTCTCAGTGATACCCGATTTGTCCTGAGCCTGGTTGCAAACTTTTCTCAGACACTGTTGTCCATCCAGAACAGTTCATTTAACACACCATCCATTCCTGTGTCTCACAAATCATTAAAAACCACATCAAGATATTCTATCAGACTGCTCTAATTACATTGGGACCTATCTACTAACTGTCATTGTATTGCACAGTGATCACAGATACTTTTTCCCTAGATTTTACTCTTTTGCTAAAATATGTTATACCCTTTTATGTCTCCTTTTCCTAGTTTCTAATTACTGGCACTCTAAGAAAATATTTAATATTGTGTACATAATTATTTATTTTTTAAATTAAGTTAAAAGAATAACCATATTAATCTCTGTACCTTAGACTAACTTTAAATGTGGCAAATCAGCCTATTGAACGTGCCATAACTTTTGTTCCAAATGAATGAACTGCTCTTTTCTGCTGGAAAACAGACCTTCAAATGAGAACCTGAGGATGTTCTTAAACTTAAATGGACCATTAAGAGAATAAAATATTATCTTCCATACATTTGTTTAACAGTAAGAGAAGTGGTCCTCTTAACATATGTTCCAGAGGTGACTGGAAATCTGGTAACAGCCTTTTCTCAGTTCAAGTAATTTATAAATGCTATTAGCAAGTCAGGTCAGAGTTCCTAGCTGCATATCTGGATAGAGATCAAGCAAACAATACAATAACTGTTGAACTCAAGGCAATCAACCTATTCTATAATAGTACTGGAAAACCAAGACAGCAAAACGCTCTTGTTTCATTAGGCTACATAGGGTACGTCCCCAGTAGGGTCATCCCCAGCGCACTGACAGGAAGGCACAAGCAAGCTATCTGAAATCCCTCATATGACCATCTCCCAGTTCTTTCACAAACATAAGTTTACGCAACGATCCCATGAACCAGATAACAAGTGGCATACTTCTGAGAAAAACAGAAAAATTGTCACTGAATGTCACAATATTAAAACCAGTGACAGAGTCAGGATTAGGGTTCGGACTTCAGTCGTGTGAAGGTTGTGTTGTATCTGAAGAGTACTTCCACAAAGCACTTCAACGTGCTGTCCTGCAAGATTAGACAGCGCTCAATCCCTCACTGTGCTTGAAACTAAGAGGTTAAAACTGAAGAGATTAAAAGTGCCCCATTAAAAAGAGGTGATACAATGAATGCAGTGTATTTCCAATATAGTCACTTTCATCCTCTTTCCTTATAAACTATTATAACACATTTTTATAACTACATTGTACTGTACTATAATTTTTTACTTTTACAACATAGGATGCAAAACATATGTATATTTTATACTCTGCACAGAAAATTGCTACCTATAACAAAATATACTTGAGGCAATTGTTTAACCTTAATACATTAGTGTCTGATAAACTGAGGAAAAGAGAACTACATGGAAAAGGTATGATTTATACTACACTACCTCCCCTATTACATCGTCATAGGGTGACTCAATAAAAAAGGAGCTATTATACAAACAAAACCCCAGGGTTTAGAGTTTACTGCATCATCAACTGGATAGTACGCATGACAAATAACAACATGAAATTCTAAGTCTGTAATCTGTTCATCGTTTATGAACAGAATCTATAGCCAGAACAGCAACCTGTGCTGATAATAGACTGATCCTTGTGACTGCCTACTGTATAAAATAGGCTGAATACACATCCTCCTATGAGACTTCATAGACCTTTATTCGCTTGCTTAGCTTTCCCCATGTCAGTGCCCTCGCTCACCCACAGAAATTGTTTATAGCTTTGGAGCAACAAGTAGATACTTCTTCTCTTAGTCCCCACCTGTAACTTCTGTGTTATGGATCTCTGAGTTTTATTTTGACCTTCGTTCTGAAGAACCAACAAGCAAACGCATTCTTTGATGAACTACAAAACCAGCAGAGCGTTACTTTGATTCTCTCTGGAAGGGTCGCTTTGGCAGTGTGAGAATGCCTAGCTTTACATCCCTCTCGAAGGCCAGCGACAGACGAGGCGCTGGGCACTTCTGGAGCTCTCGGCCCTCCGGGAAAACCCGCTGACAGCTGAAGAGCTCCGTGAACCGCGGGAGATGCGAGTCCCCCACGCACCGCGGCCGGCGTCTCGCACCGGAGCGAGGAGGTGTCGAAATGTTTACATAGCCTGGCAATTTCATCCACGCGACTTTAATTATGAAACGTGTTTTACTAAGGGTGCTGCCACCTTTAAAATCCCCGTCCTCAGCTAAAAACCAGTTTCCTAACAACTCTGTCCTCGCTGATTGCAAGCCCTGCCATGGCGTACATGACAGCCGCCCCGCACCGGCTGGCCGGCCCTGCCTGCCAGGTGCACCTGCCCGCCGCCCCAGCGGGGCACAGCCCCTTGGCCGCGGGTGGCGGCGGCCGCTCGGGACGTGCGGGCCGGGCAGGGTGCGCTGCTGG
>VZRZ01004756.1:734340-749217 GCA_013398175.1 Climacteris rufus
TTTTTTTCTGCAGAGGGTTTATCTCCCCGCCCGTGCGGTCCGAGGGCCACTGCGGCACCTGCCCGGCGGCCGCGGAGCAGCTGCCGCGTTGCCCTGGCACTGAGCGGCCCTGCGCTCGCCCCAAGGAGCGCCCCCCGTTCAGCCCGAAGCAGGGAGTGTTGAAAAATTATTTTAAAATTAAGAGAATAAAGGCCGCAAGGAGGATGCGGGCTTGGGGCGAGGCCCCGGAGCCATCCCCGGCGTGCGGGGCAGCCCTGCTCCGGCCCGGCTGAGCTCGGCCTCGGTCACACACAGAGTGGTCGGAGCTTGGCCGCTGCCGGGGGGAGAGGGATCTGCAAGGAAGCAAAGGCTGTACTTTTGCCTCCCTGATGGGACTTCCTTCCTCTCCCTGGTTTTCCTATTTTATTTTCTGTGTCATAATGCATATTTCAATTCAGGCACTTTTAAACCTCGTGGTTGATGACACACAGTGAAGCGCGTCTGTGGCAAGAAGCGCCAAAGCTCATCTCGTGCTGGCACCTGCTATGGCTTGCTGCAGTTAAGATAAATGTAAATAATAAAAAAACCTCTCACTTTGATTTCTGTTTATTTTACACCAAAGCAACTAACCTTCCTAAACAAGGGATTATGAGACTTTTTCTGTTATTTTTTTTTCAGCGTGGTAGAAACTGCAGCCTTACCCTCACGTTTTCTAAGGCTTACCTTACATTTTTGCATCTTGAACCAAATGCACATCTTTGCATTAGGCTGCACCAGGTTTCCTTTACTTCTGGAAAATGGAAATACTGCAGGCAACATGAGCCAAACAAGACTTATTTCCCTATGCGATTTCATAGGCTGGTTTGTATACAATGGGTCAGAGAGTCGTTTTCTTTTCTTTTTTGTCTTTTACACAGTATGAAAGTTTAAAGAAATGCATTTGGGTTTGAATTTGCATATTCTGCTCTCAAGTCTGAAAAGAGCTACACATGCTTACACAGCAACAGCCTAATTATGTGGTAACAGTTGGAGTTTTTTTCTTGTTATACAAGAGAACCTAAACAAAAGAAACCCACAAATATTTAAAACCTAAGTAAACTTAGTCAAACAGAATTTGTGTATGCAGGACTAAATTTAACCTTCTGGGAATACGAGAATGCAATAGGATCAAAGAGCCAAGTCACTCATTTCCTAGATTAAATAGACCTCTTCGTCCTTCATTGATCTCTGCTGATGTCAATGCTCCTTGCTGTATCTTAAAGCACTTCACTTGGATAAACAACTTGCCTTCAAAAATCAGACAAGAAAAGCATTCAAACTGACTAAATCTAAACCACTCAGTAAATTTCAATTATTTCACATCTAGCTCATTGGCCAAACTCCCGCTGGCTCTGCCTACATGGATACGGTGTAGTTGTTTAAGTCTAAATCTCTTGGTCTCTTGGCCAGCAAGGCCTGAAGGTGCTTTGACAACGGGAGAATTCACATCTAAGTGCCATTCAAGAACCTGTCCTGTCCTTCCCTGCACAGACAGTTTGGTGGGCTTCAGCACAGGTCAGTGCCCAGCAAAACAGGAATCTTGCTGCTGCATCAGGAAGGTGAAGCAAGCACTCTGAGTGATTCTTACATCTCCCCCACAACTTCAGTTCTTGAAATTGTCTATACTATTATTTCTGACCAATTAACTCTCTATCATGAATATAAAGAATACAAGTGGCCAGTCCTCTAGAGCTTACTTTAGTTGTTAATTACCTCTCTTTCCCATGACTTTCCCATTTTCAAATGCACCTCCTTACTACTCTGATTTCCTTTATGATGAGTCAATATTTATTAACAGCAGTCCCACCCTAACATGGACTTTCTGTAATCCTATACTACTCAGAAGCTTCAATAGGAGCTACACCATTAGTGAGTGCATTTACTCTATGTGTTAAATGTGCGCTATTTAACCCACAGAAGATTCAGTTGTCAGAAAAGCTAAATAAAACCTTAAACTGATAGTAAGCACGTTTGTCCTCTTGATTATTATCACCATGGTAAGGGCTCTTTCCGTTTCATATTCCCATGTTACTCCTTACATTGTATCTTGCATTTGCTACTTTTTACACTTAGCTTAGTAGATATAACTCAGAGAAAAAGTCATAGAAGGACAAAAAGTGCTCAAGAAACTTCATGAGCTGACCTTAGCAGGGGTTAACTCCTCTTTTTGCTCCCCCCACCGAATTTTCAGCAGGATCAACATACCAGATGGGGCTCCATTACTCTTAGTGATCAGAGAAAATACAAGCAGCTATGTCTTATCCATTCTGTTCTGGAAGATATTGGAGACGACCCGTGTTGTTCCTATGTGAATTGTTCTGGAGAAGCTATAGGAACAGAAAGCTTGATTTCCTAAAAGCAGCCTTTAGGTGATGCATTTGAAAAGTCATTGACATCTGCCTTGGTATCAGATGGGTTCTTGAAGGGTCCTTCAAGTCTACAGGGAACCAGTTTATGTCAGCTGCATCTGGACTAAACTCTAGGGGAAAGATGGACTTACAAAAAATAAAAACCCAGTGATGTGAGAGCAACTTTCACAACCCACACTGAAGTTTAAACTACACTGACATGTTAGGAAATCTGCACAGGGTAGTGACAGGGCCCCTGGTGCTCACAGGGAACACCCCATTCACCCAAACAAGATGCTGGCAAGCTCCTGATTAGTGCCACTTATTCTGAAACACACCACTGATTTAGGACCAGTTATGCTGCATTGTTTTTTCTCAGGATATGCATATGTATGTAATCAACCATCCAAATCAGCACTTGCACCCGTTTGAATGCGCATAGCCATCATCAGCACAGTGAAAGCACTTCTAGTACTCTGGTTTATGCATGCATGCTACTGGCACCTGTACTGGTAAAACATACAGAAGTTTGACACTGCTCAGCAATTAATGCTCCAGAGTAGTCTGAAAAAACCATGGATACTCCATCTCTTGCAGGGGAGGCATTATTTTTAAAATGAAAAGCAGCTCTTAAAAAGAGATTATTGAAAGGATAAAGTGTTTTAGCTTCATTAATAATCCTTGTCTGATTTCTTTCTTTTTCTGGCTCCTCAGTACTGCAAAAACAAAAAGTTGATGCTTGTAATAATAAATAATGACATGATGGGAAAGGGAAGGCGAGAAAAGAGAGCCCTGTTATTCAATACAGCTGATGCTTTGAAGCAAGGAGACAGGATTCTTCACTTACTTGTACCAGAATAAGTTAAAGCCACAGAACATTTATTGCATGATAGCAAACAAGACAGTAAACTATCAAGCTTGAGTTAATTTGCTAGCAGGCGAAAATGGATTTTTATAAGCATAGACAGGATACAAAAGGTCCACAAGAGAAAATACGGACTACTCAGATGGGAGTATAAAAAAATTGCCTGAAGTCTGGGGGGAAAAAACCGTACAACCTTGTGCAGTCAGTTACTTATACACACTCATGCCTTCTTTCATAACAAGTGTATGCCTATGTATGCTCAGTACAGATATACCCTCTGCAAAGTCAGGAGCTGTGCCCCTTCTCCATGGCAGGACCAGCTGCTTGTCTGGGTAGGAAGTAGCACCTCAGCTAGCACCTCTATCCTAAAGGCTCCTTCACCTCTTGTATAGTTTCATTCTAGGCCTGAATTCCTATACAAAAACATATAACAAGACACATATATTGCTCTTACACAAGACCAGATATTAAGAACAACTTACAGCATGTTGCTTGTTACCCCAGGCAGAAAGCAATATGCACTCTATATGCAATCCTGGACCAGCCACTTTAAAATGTAATTTTTAGGGAATACGTTAAGATATCTTTGAGACCTTCCAAACACTGAGTGCACACCTTCAAGCAGGGCTCACAGATAAGCCCCAGTATTTTGAGGCAGTGATTACTTACAGGCACATTCCAGATGTTTCAGCCATCATACTCCCATGAAAAAAAAGACAGGATGGCCAAAATGTTGTGAATGTACCTGCAAATATGAAAAGGCTTAAAATTAGTCTGCTTATCTTTTTGCCTTTTTCAAAATGACATACTGAAGATGTCTTAGGCCTATGGCAAGGAAAGGTGGTCAAACAAATTCTAATTAACACAGCAGTGTGTTGCAATGCAATCAGATTAGAAAGAAAACTCAGGATGAAGTACACAGGAACACTCCTTAAAATACTGGGAAATTTCAACCAAGACACCAAGGAGAAAATAGATGCAATTCAGCTTGTTAAATGAAGAAGGCTTTTGTTTTCTGTTTTTTCCTTGACTTTCAATATCTTAGTTTTTAGAAATACTATGGTTCTATGGAACTTTTTTTTTATTACTGTCCTGTAGAGAGTAAAGGCTGAACACATTTACTAAGCAGAACCCTGATTCATCATGTGCAATGCAAATGAGACTCCAGCATATTAAAAAAAAAGAATCCTAAAGAGGAGCAAACTTAATCTAGGAATGTAGTCTGTTAATAGACGCTTTCTGGTATGTAATGCAAAAATAGTCCAACTTAATGAAAATGAAATATGAAGCAGATATGGCCTTCAATTAATATTCATAAATTCTTTTGCAATGTTTCTGAAAGTTAAGCACCCTACAGGTATAATATTGATGATTGCCTCCTATTCTATTTTGACCTATTGACCTCACCCTCTATATTGCCCACACTAGCGGTCAGCACTAGCGTCAGGCAGAAGAGGTCTGCAGCCTCTTCCTGCTCCCTGGCAGCAGCTCTGAGGAGGAAGCCTGAATGCAAGATCAGAAGAGGCGTGTTTTACTGGAAACCAGCAACAGCAACTGCAACATTTAGGAGATGGGAAGGATACACCTTCCTCTAGGCGGATTTTAAAAGACAAATTTTGTAGTACCTACTATCACCTGTCCCCAAGAAAGTTATCACCATGAGGAGGAAGTGGAACAATACAAAAAGAACAAAAGCACTGTGTGCTGGGGGGATGTCCAGAGAGAAGGGAAGTTGTGATTGAAGATTTTTGCAATACTGAAGCCGATACCAATGCCTAGTAGTTAACATTCAGTCACTCAACAAATATTTATTTAGAGACAGTGTAACATGCCCATTGCAGAACTTTGAGTTTTAAAAAGAGCCAAGAGATTGTGTGGGTTTCTTTTTTTTTTTTTTTAATTCTTATTTTATTTTCCAAACCTTAATACTACAGCATGGCTGTTAAATCTTTTAATCTCTGGCAGCTACCTCTAGAGGGTTTGCATGGCACATGGGTGATGCTCAAGCCTGTGATGATTTCTGTATAGCACTGAATTTACCTCATAATCCAAATGAAAACTCAGTTTAGAGTAAAACTAAAGCAATGAGGTCTCTTCTTAATCCCAGCACTAAATTCTAATTTAACCCTAATTCAGGCAAATAGATTTTGGCTTTGTTTATATTCTTAGACAAAGACTAATTTACTTTAACAAAGGTCATGAAAAATATTTGTTTTAAAACAGTCCTTAAATTACCAATGTTTAAAAAAGCCACTGAACCCATTAACCCTGTGGACACTTGTTACCTAAAGAAGGTGACAAATTGTTGTAAAAATGCAAAGCAATCCTAAATTCTTCAGGCACTGCAATACTAAATGCCAAATCCCTGCCAAGGATATGACCTTTTCTGGGAGCAGAAAACTGTCATAAAGATAACTTCCTTATCACTACATCCTTTGAAATAATCACACATTACTGCTGAAGCGCTCTGACTTCTAGGTACTTTTTTTTTTTGTCCTAAAGAAAGGTTAGTTTTTAATAGGTGATGTACTTGGTAATTGAAATCCCAGCCCAAAGGTACTGCTGCACCACTCCCAAATGTATCCCGTGCCCTCAAAAACCTTAACTGACCTGAGGCACTCATAGATACTCACAGTGGATAAGTGCAACTAAGTCTTCCTTAGCTCCCTCCAAGTCAGTGATGAAACCAAGACTTCCCTGAGGGTGTGACCTGTAGCAAGAGCCTAACTCAGGTCTCGGAGATATCTGGGACAGCCTCCACCTACCCAGCACACCCCTGCTGCTCATGGGTTGCCTCCTGGAAGGCCAAAATGTTACAGAAACCCGACTATCTAAAGTGCTGGTAAAGTTCACCTTTTTCCCCCTTTGCCATGAAACTTGTTCTGTTTCAGAGAACAAATCCAAAATCAATTTGGTGTGGGGTCTAACACTGGTTTCTCAAGTAGGTGTGCTCCTGGAAGTATTTATAGGCTCTTAAGTAGAGATAAGATGAAATATTGGTAACAGTACAAGTAATTCACATACAGAGAAGGAGCTGGATAATCATCACCCTTTTCCCTCAAAGCCATTGCTGTGCTTTGTGTTTTCCTCCACTATGTGCTCCATGCTTTGCATGAGGCATCTGTTATCTATAATGCCATCCTGTCCATACTAAGGGATATTTCTTGTCATTATACTGAAATATATAATTTATGATATGTCATTTCACAAAGAAAAAAATGTAAGAGTGGGAGCAAACTGCAAGTATTATATCCTAAGTCATTAATTTATGTGGAGAAATAGATTTAATTTCATTGCAAGTTGTTTTGATAAGGGAATGCTTTAATACGCTACAAACCCTTGACCCTTAGTTTTCAGTAATCATAAGAATTAAAACAAGGGGACTTACAGCTTTTCCCAAATTAACAGTGATGATGAACTCAAGACAATGTGAGCAGTAGTCAGTTTGCTCACAGCACATATATTCAAATAAGAGTTCATCATGCTATTTTTGCATATTCAAAATTAATATTAAGCAACAGCACACTAACAGGGGTGGGTAAATTTTAACAAAGTCAAAGTTGGGGACTACATAAATACCCTTACACAGTCACTGATTCCAAATTACTCTTTACATTGCTACAGACAGCTACAGTCACATTTCAAATATCTGAAAGTTCCGTTCAGCAACATGGAATCTGAGACACTGTATACATAGTTGTTTTAGTTCTTTTTTCATTACCAAAGGAGTTGGTCCAAAGTTTCATGCTGCCTCTCAAAAGTCTTTAAATTAATTTCAGAAAGTGCCAAAACATCTGAATCTCCATCTCTAGCAAGTTTATTAGAGCTCCACATCTACACTGTGCTTCAGAATACTTGTAAAATAGTGTTTGCTCAAGCTATGTGAGTTGTTGACTTACTGATTTTGTGTGATATGTCCTATAGACAAAGTAAGTGCAGCAGCCAAAGGAGAGAACAATGTTTAGAACCCTTTTTCTCCGCAGACAGCAAGGCTTTGGGAGCACAGCTAAAACCTTCAATTACATTTTTCAAATAGTGGAGCATGTTAGACCAGTAAGGCCCAAAATCTTGGCCAGCCTGACAGGCTCAGCAGGTTTGCTCCCTGAATTGTGTCACCAACTCAGGGACAAATACAGCAGAGTCCCGGACATGCCTTGCATCAGAAGTGAACAATGACACGTGAACCCCCTGCTCAAGTTTTCAGAGACACCAGTGGAAATTTTGCTGCAAGAGTCCTGCAGAACACCCGTGCAAATTATGGAATTGAGAACAGGACATCCTGCCCATCCTCCCAATCAACATGAAAGGCATCTACAGCAGTCAGTTTGAGATATTTCTCAGCATCAGCAGAAGTTGTTTCCATTATGCTGAATGATCACTGGTGCGATTTTCCACGAGTGATTGTTGAGCATAATGTCCACACTGACACCAGTTTTCAGTAAAATCAACTAGATTTTGATCTCACAGCACCAATTGCTGTTCTCACAACAATTCAGCTCAAAACTATCTTGGATATTAAAGCTTTTCCTGGAACTCCCTATTTCCAGACACTGATTGCACGGAGCCTCATCCAGTTATCCACTTGTATGCTTTATTAAAAGTCCTTCCAGCTGTGGGATGTAATGCACCTGATCCTCAGCAAAGCATTGGAAAATCTGCACATATCACATTGTTAGAAAAATAAAGGACATTAATAATTTGTATCAATGTTCAAAGGCAAAGTAACAACTCAGAATCAATGTCCTACTTAAATAAATCATGTTTTGTCCTAAACACAGTAAGGAACTTCAGTTTCTAAGTCCTTCATGGACTGGATACTCATGATTTGGCTTAACCCAGAATGCTGGCATATTTCCATAGTTACAGGCACATAAATGTCTTCAGCAGTGTTCTCCAGCAAGCTAGATTAAGTCAGTGTCCACAATACTAACACAGCTTTTGCTTTGTACCTAAATATTTCTGTTTACATATTTGATTTACTTTTAATTTCTCTGTTTATGTTCTGTAGTTTTCTCTCCTAAAACTGTTCTGGAAGCAAAGATACTTGTGAATGGATGTTTTTTGATGGAAATAGTAATTTTTGCAGTCTGAAGTGCATGCGAATTCAACAAGGGTTTATATTGAAACAAAAAGATAGTTCACATTAAAAACACTGAATATTTTTAGAAGTGATTCTTACCAGGAAAAAAACCAGTATCTCTACCATGCAACTTAAAAGAAGGAAAAGAAAGACAAGCTTGAACTATCAGTTCTGTAAGGCAACTTTGAATTCTTTTCCAGTAAAACCTGGCAAACAAATGAGAGAATTAATCTCCTGAGAGATAAATGAGTAATTTATGTTGGTACTCTTGCATTTCTTTAATAAATAACAGAGACACATTATGAAGCACTGAAATGAAAGTACTGAGGCTGAAAGCTGTGCTGCTCAGCTCCTGTCATGTAGTGTGTAGTGTTACTGGCAAGTGTCAGAATCAAAGCAGGACTAGCAAGTGCTGAGCTCAAAGGTTACTCTGTGTTTTCCTCCCGCACTTATTTAGAATAACTTTCACTTTCTAGCTGAGATTTTTGGTCTGTGAACAACAACAGGAATGGTTAGTTCTTATTAGCTTCAAACAGAAAGTGAGCTGTGAAATACTTGTTTTGTGATATGGAAACTTCAGTCACAAAGAGGAAGAAGATGTGGCAAAAGAAAAAAGAAAAACAGTACTGTTCTGGCTGACAAAAAAAAAGTCCATTCCTTATAACTGGGTTTTGGATTGTTTTTCTCTTGGAATTTCTCTTTTTTTTTTTCCCCTATGAAGTCTGAGTTAATTTTAGTCTTCTTGCTTTAGAAGACGTTCAGGAAAGTATCCTTTGAAAGATTTAGTTCTGCAGTTTTGGGAAGTGACTAACATGTCTCTTCTGGACTAACAGAGAAGCAAGTGGGATTTTCAGCAGTTTGAGATTGTACCCAAGCTGGGGGGAAGCCAAGTGCTCTTTAGGAATTGCCACAGCACTTCCCCCTTTCAGTGAAACAGAAAGGCTCCCATGTTTTTGTCTGCTATCTGACACTGTCAGAGTTGTTTCCTAACTACTTTTTGCTCTGCAGCAGTCTGCTGATGTAATTCCAGCTCCTTACTGACTTCAAATCCTCACTCTCTCTCCCTCCCTCTTTCCATCTTCTCCCACAGACCCATCCCAGATTCCCCATTCACAGTTTTTTCCCCATGTCACTCTTCATCCATTTCTCAAACTGACAGTTCACTTTCACTCAAAATGCTTCATTTAAAGAGACCCATTAAATACAGTTGTCATAAATCCATAGATATAAGCCAATAAAGCAGCATATCACAGAGAAGTTTTATAGTATCTTTTAGATATTTCTTGGCAAGAATCCATCACAACTCATTAAATGCTCTCATGTCTTATCTGCCCAGTTGAAAGCCTACACTAAATGTGAAATGTCCTGACTTCTACTTCCTATAACATTTTTCAAAATCAATAGGAATTTTTTTCAACTTCATTCCCTTTTGCCTGGGAGATACTCATCATCCGCAGTCTAGTCAGTGTCCATCCTTCTGCTTGGATCTTCAGGCAGGTATTTTGTCCCTATGGGGCACTACAAGCAGTTTTTGGCTCTTTTGATTATTTCCAGATGGATATCCTGCAATTTCTATATTGGACCAACTGGAAAGTGCCATAAAAGCATCCACTGTGTAAAATACAGGTCAAGGATAGGCTCTGTTGATACTGCCTGAAACTCCTCGTAAATTTAAGGATCACATTAATCTTTACAGTTACAAATGTACTAGGTAGATACTGAGGTTTGCCAAGCTGTCCAGCCAGACTGCTGTCAGGGCCCCAGCGCTCCAAGCTGGCACCTTGCAAACACAGCCTCCATTTCACCTGTGCTGTGTAACTGAGCCTGAGCTGGGCAATGCCCAGCTTACCAAGCATCTCCACCATGTCTCTTCAGGTTCTGCAAGTCTCTATCACATGTTAGCTCCTTCAGCTTTTGCACAGACTGCAAACATTTGTTAGCTAGGTTTTCACAGAATCAATGAGGTTGGAAAAGACCTCTGAGATCATCAAGTCCAACCTGTGACCAAACATTACCATGTAACCAGAACATGGCACTGAGTGCCACATCCAGTATGTCCTTAAACACCTCCAGGGACTGTGACACCCCTGGGGAGCCCATTCCAATGCCTAATTACTCCTTCTGTGAAGAAGTTCTTCTTGATATCCAACCCAAACCTTCCTTATGTAGCTTAAGACTGTGTCCTCTAGTCCTGTCACTGGTTGCCTGGGAGGAGTGGCTGACCCCCACCTGGCCACAACCTCCTTGTGGAGAGTGATCAGGTCTCTCCTGAACCTCCTTTTCTCCAGGCTAAAGAACTACAGCTCCCTCAGCTGCTCCTCATCAGACTTGTGGTCCAGTCTCTTCACCAGCTCCACGGCCCTTCTCTTGACACACTCCAGAACCTCAATGTCCTTCCTGAATTGAGGGGCCCAAAACTGGACACAGGACTCAAGGTTTGGCTTCACCAGTTCTGAGTACAAGGTTTTGTTTACTCCAAGAGCTTTACCCACCCTTTCCAGAAACAATGTTCCTATCACAGATGTATTTTGAGACCTGTCAGTCATGTAGTTTTAATACACTCAGTAGTGTCTTGCACTAAATCAAGTTATTCTCGGTTCTAGTGTTCTAGTGTATGACATCAGTCGAAGTGTTCTACAGAAACCAGAATATATTGCTTGAACATTCCTGATTTCTGAAATCAAATCTTACAGAAAGGTTTTGATTACTGGGATGTATTTGACACCACAGCACTATTGTGTGGTACTAAGTCCATCTGTTAATTCTTTACCAGTTTTTATATTAGTTGTTCCATTATTTGTCCCAGAATTATACTATAATTTATCTTTCTAAAAATGCTGCTGCAATATTAAGCTTAGGTCTAATCTCTTCATCTTTTCCGTTGTTTCAAACAGCTATTTGTGCAGGAAATCAGTACCTGAGAGACCCATTCAGCCAGCTACTCTGAAACTCTCAGATGCAAGTCAAGAAACTCCTCTTGAGCATCCTCCTTTCTTATGAGTGATACTGAAACACTTTTGATTTCCTTCTGCAATTTCTACATCACTGGACTCTCAAATACAAATCACAAATATAATTGCTCGGCCTGTTAGCATTACTGCTTATTCTTCTGATTTTACATTCAAGTAAATGGATAACATTTTCTTCATTCATATTTTTAAATCCCTTTCAGCATAGGCTCTACCATTCATAACTCCACCAAAGGCCCTACCATTTTCATTTCCTTTTCTTGCAAGTTCTCTATCATTGATAGCCTCATCTGCATCAGTCATTAATTCTGCCTGCATGGGCAGATTCCTTACTGTAGCTACCTGCAGTAGTTTCTTGCGCACCTAGCAACACTTCCTTGTGGTAGTCTGGTGATCTGGTAATCATCAGCTGTGGGGCAAAGGACAAAACTGAGACTAAGATTTCTAGAACACAGGTCTTCTGAAGAGTGGCTAAGGGAACTGAGATTGCTTAACCTGGAGAAAAGGAGGCTCAGGAAAGACCTTATCACTTCCTACAACTAGCTAAAAGGAGGGTGTGGACAGGCGAGGGTTGGTCTCTTCTCCCAGGCAAGAAGCAATAGGGCAAGAGTAAATGACATCAAGTTGCAGCAGAGGAGGTTTAGTGTAGCTGCGCTGCTGTGGACATGCTCTGCCGAGGGCTGGGGACAGACCCGAGGGCGCACGGCGTCCTGCACTGGCTTTCCCTGGTGGTACGGGGGGCTGGCTGCCGAGCTGCAGCGCTTCTCCCCCAAGCAGGGTTCCAGCCGTGCCTCGCTGGACAGTGCCGGTTCCTCTGCTGTGTAGGATTGCCCGGAGCCCAGTGGTCTTCGGCGGGTCTGTGAGAACAAAGACCAAGGAGGGGCCTTTTTCCGGTATTTTCAGCTCTTTATTAGGGTAGGGCAGCACGAGAGGGTCCAGGGAAGGGTCCAGGAGCAGGAGCAGGAATGAGGGTCCAGGTGAGCTGAAGGGTCCGGAACAAAGAACCCAGCTCACCCACTGACAGGGGTTTATATAGGGAAAGGCAGAGGGGGATACAGCCAATGGGGGAACAGAAATTACAATATAACCAATGGATAACTGAGGATACAAGAACTTACTGGAGCATAACCATATACAGAACATTACATAACTGCGTAACCATAAACAGCAACGGAAAGGAATGATAGAATGGGTAACAGTGTCGCCCTAACCAGAGTAGCTGCCTCAGAGGGCAGAGTGCTGAGCTCTCTTCCACCACCATTGAGGCTTACAGGCTGTGGCTTTCGCCACGCACACTGCCACAGTTTAGCTTGGATATTAGGAAAAATTTCGTTGTCAAAAGGGTTGCTAAGCAGTGGAACAGACTACCCAGGGCAGTGCTGGAGTCATCATCCCTGGAGGTATTTGAAATGTGTGTAGATATGGCACTTGGGGACATGGTTTACTGGTGGACTTGGCAGTGTTAGATTTATGGTTGGAGTCAGTCTTAATGGTCTTTTCCAACTTAAGTGACTTTATGATTAAGTTATATAGACTTCGATTTTAATGGAAACAACTTCACTAATATGAGGAGTGAGCAGTGAATCATTTCTGGAGGTGCTGCCTTTGGTCCTATTATTCCCCTGCAGTTGGCATGGGAAGGCAGAGATTCAGCAGTATGAAACTGGCAAAAGGTGTATAGGGCACTGCACACAAACTTACACAAATGTAATAGTGTTAAAACATAATCGGCAAACTTTTCCCCCTCCATTAATCTTATAATCAAAGATGAATTAGAGAGGCAATATTTTTAAAGATGCATTATCTCTCCTCCCTAGTGGTAAGTACCCACGTAGAAGAATGTGCTCAGTATCTGGAGGAGTACAAACCTAAATAGCTGTGTAGCAAAAGGATTTGGCAAGAAACATCTAAATCGTTTAGATATATCACTTGGCATGTTTTCAAAAAATTTTATGACATTCACATGCAGTAACAGAGTAGTTTAGGTGAGTCAAGAGGTCCCTTTCCATCTATGCCGCTATGAAGTCAAGAACACTGACATTTATTTCTACTATTAATCTAATTATTGTTGATAATTTTTGCTTTAGAAGTGATTTAAAATCTCAGCTTTTATTAAAACAAATTTCTAAACCTCACAGTTTCAGAGGAAAACTTGCAAAGATGACACAAGCAAAATTTCATGAATCAGGAAAATAAAAACTAGCAGAGAGGAAAGAAAAGAAAAAGAAGCCCAAGGAACAGCAGAATAAGAAACAAGAAGGGAGTCCTAATACACTTCAGGGCAGTTGAATCAGTTATCATAGATTTGGACACACACTTACTGGCCATAACAGTCCACCTGTTTCTCTGAAAGTAAGTAAATATGTTGAAGGAAGTATTTTTCCCCTATTATTTTCCAAGCAGCAATTTATAGAGAGAATTTCTTGGGCCATACACCTATGGCATCTACAAACAATGTAAATATAACTCAGCTTATTTTTACTACATGAAACTCACAATTGCATGGTGACAGTTTGTTAAAAGAAGAGGTTTCTGAGGCACCCAACTAGTGCTGGCACACCAGAAGAACTATGCCCTTTCATGCTTTTTAAAGTATGTTGAAACAGGTGCTTGACAACTTCCAGCTTCTCTTTGAGTGAGCTGTGTGGTGGAGGAGACCTGTATATACAGACAGAAGGATCTGTCCGTGTTCTTTGCAGCCATACCATGTAATCCGGTTATGTGTGTGTTGGAGAGGGCAAGCAGGCAAATTTCAAAGAGTGAATGATGCTAGAAATAACTGCATGAGATAACCTAACCTTGAAATTATAACAACCAATGAATAACCAAATTTGAAATTGCCTGGTTTGCTTTGTCAGGGGTGTCAGTCAGGTGCCTGCCTACTTTACTGCTACTCTTCCTTAGAATGCAATAATGAAAAACTGGTTTCCAAGGAAAGCGCATGTGTCAGTAGACTTATTTACTTAGGTGTAATGTCAATACCACTGAAGACACCTTTCCTCCTGGTGATTGAACACCAGCCTTTGAGACTTCCCAGCTGGTTTCAGAGTGCCTTTGCCACAAAACTCCCAATGATGAGATTCCAGCTATGACTAATCCCATTACCAGCCACTGCAGCAGGGAGCAGCCAAGATGATACACATCTCTCTGTGTTATTGTAATGTGCCATGTTCTGGTTTCCAGTCAGGCTTTCTATTATTTTTTTTTAATATTCAATGTATTTTGGGGCTTTATATTATTACTGTGTCCTAATAAATACTTATATTCTCAAATGTAAAAGACTTGAAATCTGGGAAGCAAAAATTCCATAACATTTTTCTGGAAGAACAGCATTAAAGCTTTGATGTAAATAAATGCAGCCCCAGACTCCACCTGGTCCTGGATGCACAAGGAGCAGAGCCAGCGGAGGGAGGAAGCCACTACAGCTGGGCTGAGAGGAGAATCCAAGGAAAGAACAGGCAGCAGTTGTGCTCAATTGAAATGCAGATTGCCTGCCAAATTCTCCAACTGCACCAGGAAGTATTTTTTAATCGGAAAAACAAAAAAAAAAAAAAAAAAAAAAAAAAAAGGGGGGGGAAAAAAAGACAGGGTTTTAAA
>VZRZ01004756.1:749232-769709 GCA_013398175.1 Climacteris rufus
AAAAAAAGGAGGGGGAGAAAAGAGCATGGTTATTAGAAACAGGGTGATTTCTTTATTATTTGGCATTTTCCTAGAAGGGCAGATTGTCACTTAAAATATTATTTTTAATACTTTTGGCAGTAAGAAAAATTCTCAGGAGGAGTTTAACATAGATGTCTCACAGAACATTATCTCTTTTTTACAGTACTTTTTGACACTGTCTTTTAATTGCTGAAACAGAGACAAACAGACATCTAAATACATGGTACCACAGTTTGCAGAAGTTGTGAATTATTAACTATTTCCTGTCAACTTTTACATTGTACTAATTTGCTTCATGTTGCACATCTGTCACACACATCCTCCCATTCAACGTAAGGGAATAATAGATTTAATCAGAGTTACCCATGCTTACATGTCATCAGCATAGCTAATCTTAAGATATAACAGGTGAAATCTTCAGAGACATTACACCAGTTACTGTGCCTGAGGAACTGGCCCTCAGTCTATTCAGCTTGTCTTGCAGAAGAGTAAGGAATCACAGACTTCAACCACTTACCAAATGAAAATAATAGGTCAGAAGATTCTTGTCGACTGGAGTGGGAATTATATCAAACCTAAGTACTACACTGCAGGATCATAAATGGAACAAGCAGGCAGCAGTGGAATGCTGCCTGCTTGATGGAGCATAGAGATAGTGCTGGTCTGTATGCTCCATTAGCAGATATGGTTTTACACAAGATTTTTATTATCATGAGAAATTCTGACAGATATGGATTAATTCCATCATAATGCTTTATTTTCAATTTTATCATCAATACTATAAATGCAGAGATTCCATCTAAAATTAATGGCTTCCAATAGCAATACAGACTAAACCTTTGTGCATGTAAAGCATTAATAGAAAGGTAGAAATTAAGTTAGGTGTCAGTGCATATGGTTACAGTATAAGAAGACATTTTCTTCTTTATTTATTTGCATAAGCCTCGTTTGCCAGTACCTAGGAGAGGAAGATTGAATGTGTGCAGCTACTCTATTGCTGCAGGTCAGGCACCTCCTTTAAAGTCAGTAACCTTGTGATAAATGAACTCAATTAATTTACAGTAGATCAGAATTTCCTGGCCTGAAAAAATTCAGTATAAATACTTGTAGCTTGGTAAGTAAGACTGCAGTACAAATATGCATCCTCTTCCCCCACACCTCTTTGAACAAATACCATGTTCTTCACCTGTTTATAGTGTCATGGAATGGTTTGGGTTGGAAGGGACCTTAAAGATCATCCAGTTCCAATCCCCCTGCCATGGGCAGGGACGCCTTCAAGTGTCCAGGCTGTTCAAAGCCCCATCCACCCTGACCTTGAACACTCCCAGGGATGAGGTATGTCCAACTTCTCCAAGCAACCCATTCCTGTGCCTCACCACTGTCATAGTGAAGAATTTCTTGCTAATATCTAATCTATACCTACTCTCAGTTTGATAACCCAAGAAATCAATGGAAATCCCACAAGTATGCCTCAAACTAATAATTTTATTTTTGCCCTATGTTTTATTTCAGGTTTCAGTTGTGTTCATTAGCCATATTAACCCTGGCTTGCTCATAGAAATTTTTTTAAAAGCATGTTAAAATGTACTAGAGAGGTGCATTGAGCCAGAGAGTCTACCTGCCACCAAAATGCCAAACTTTCTGCTTTTTGAAATGCACAAGTCTAAAGCGTTGTT
Source organism: Climacteris rufus (assembly GCA_013398175.1). Taxonomy (NCBI): domain Eukaryota; kingdom Metazoa; phylum Chordata; class Aves; order Passeriformes; family Climacteridae; genus Climacteris; species Climacteris rufus. Next base: position 750,930 of record VZRZ01004756.1, read on the forward strand.
AACACTGAGTCATGCAAAGATGATTCGGCAGAGAATCACCATATTTGGTAACTTTTATAGTTTACCCCAAGGCTGGGGATATTTCAACTGAGGACCATGGAAAAGAAACCCTGACACTGAGTACTTCCCTGGGCAGAGGCTTACAGATGGATAGGAGTCCCTCAGCTGCTCACATCTTTGCCTTCTGCATACACCATCTGTGCACCCAGATCCTTGGAGACAGAGGCCTCTGTCTGATATTAAATATTTCTCTGTTTGAGAAATATTTAAAGTCTTATTACTACCAAAAGTAATTTATATTGACTAATTCCAAGAACACCAAAATATGAGAGTTCTTACAACTACACTTATACTGTAAAATGTTGATTGTGTTTTTCTTTTGTTTGGTTGTCTTTTTTGTTGTTTTGTTTAAATCATGTGAATACATGACAAAGAACAATAAGACATCACCCTTCCAAAATTAGGAAGTGCACACACATCCTCCAACAGAAATTCAGTTCCTGAAACTCCTGTCTTCTGTGTCATGGATTCTTTCTCCAGGGACAACCACAACCATAATCACTTTATCCTCAAATTTTAATGCACAGAAAAAATTATCAGTTAAAATTTTAAAAGAATCTTTAATACAACCACATTGGTCAAAGAAATGTCCTTTCAGAGCACATGCCCACAGAAGATCAAAAGACTCAAGAAATCTATGAGGTTTTAAAATTACTACTTTATAAAATATTAGCTAATGCATTTAATGACATGTAGCTATTCAGCAACAGTGAAAGAGATGGACTATCAGGCAGCAAAGCAAAACCTGTGGTGTGAGGCCATTGGAAGAAGAGGTTTGGCAGTTCTGATGTAGAACAACCAATACCCTTGTGGCTGGATAAGAGTATTGGCTGCTATAAACCATTTGCTGTACCCCATCACACAGAATTTTATTTTATGTTGGGGTGTCTTTCATTCATCCATAAGAAAAGAGGCCTCTCTTCCTCTTTGGAAGTACCTATCATTGCACACAGCAGGAACAAGAGAACGAGAAATATGCATGTAAAAAGGCCAGAGTTCTGTTCATCCCAACAACACCCACATTTCTCAGTGAAAAGAGGTCTTTCCATAGGCCCCTTAACACTGGCAGCCAGCACACTTCACAGTACTTTTGAGATGGAAGAGCTGCCACCGGGTTCCATGCTTTCCAGGAGGCCCCAAATCTTAACCCAGCAAGGTAATTTGGCTGCTTTCCAAGGAGCATGCATGAACCCCATCAGCAGAGTCCCATGGGACTTTGGGGGGCCAGCCACAGAGGAGACCAGATGCTAGTGGCAGCTCAGGCCTTTGCATTCCTGTGATGTGGTCTGAATTTGCTTTTGGCCAGATCATTAGTAAGACATGAAGATATGATACCTTCTTTATCCCTTAACAAACAGTGCAAGTAAGGAGCAATATATGGGGCATTTGGGGTAAAGATTATGTTTTGGGTAGACTTAGTCCTCATTTTCACAAGAAGATTCAGGGTTATCTGCACACAGGATCTTGTCTATGTGTCTGCAACAGCACATACAGCTTTTCTAGTTAAGTCAGGTTCTTAGGCAACTATTTCACGTTATAAATGGAGAAAAAAAAGGCACCAAGAAAAGAAAAAATTAAAATAAATATAATCTTGAATTTAGAAAGGCCATCTCAATTAGCTCTGCCGCACAAAGCATATGCCCCACTTTAAGTACATGAGTAATTCCCATAATGATTCCTGCTTGAGCACAAGTGTGCACTTCAGTGCTTAATTTTCAACTCATTTCTCTAAAGACATTATACATTTCTTAAGCAAAAGGAAGTTGTTAGAAATTACCTCCTTTTTCATTATTGGGAAAAGTAAACAAATGTAATTTCCCATTCTCTTGTACCTCTTGTTTTAAGAAAGTCTCACACTGATACATGACATTTATTTAAAAGGTAACACTCAGGCAAAGAAAAAACAGTATTTGTTTTAAAGAGGGAACAATACAAAATGGCATGTTCAGCTCTCTTTCAATAATAATTATTATTATTATTATTTTCAATAATAATACTTACTATAACAGTATTTAACTGTAAAAGAAGTAGCACTAGAATTTAGGGATCTTGGATTCTTTGTCAAGTACTGCACGCAGCTGAAACTACCAGTGCTCTGAATGGTTTGTGACCACATGACAAATCCTTTCACAGGCCAACAGTTTCCCTTTCTGCCAGAAAAACACATTAAAGACTCATTTGGAGTGAGAATCTTAGTTCAAAGCTTTCCTTGCCTGCTCCTGTGTGAAAGGGTGTACTTGCCAGAAGATGGGACATTAAGATATCTACAATTAACAAGATAATTTCAATTTTCAAAAAGTGTATACTGAGCACTTCTAAGATGAACACGGAAGCTAGTTTGTAGGATGAACCCCTGGCGAAGATTAGGACATAATTATTAAAGGAAATCAATTTGAAAAAAAAAAAATCACTTCACTATAAAGTAAGAAATGCAATAGATGAGGTTCCAACAGCAATTGTCATCACTGCTGTTATTTTCAAAAATATTTTCCTGAAAAATATATCACAATCTCTGCCTGCTGTGGAAACCTCTGAAGCCTTTGGGACTTTGGGGGCAGCCGGTGGGTGGATTGCTGCAAACTGAAGGATTGAGAATAAATCATCAAACCGGGAGTGTGCCCAGGCTGTGTAATCAGACCATAATTTAATGGTAACCCTTATTCTTTCCTGTATCTTTCCTTCTACACCCATTATTAGCATGTCACCAGTGTCAGGCTGTGGACTCTTCAATGATGGAATATATCTCACCATTCTTTTTCCTGCAAGATGCCCAAAGCACTTCCCAGAGAGACGAAGAGAATTCCCAGGGACCTCAGCTAGGTGGGCTGCAGTCATTGCACAACAGATTCACATGCTTCAGCAATTGCTAAATATGTGCCATAAAATCGATCGGATATGCTGCTGTATTAATGTAGTTTTCCAGCTATATATTTTACATGGGTTGATTCTGCAATTTCCAGATTTATAGCCTTAGCCTTGCATTACCCTCAACTGGATCTTGTCTGTAACTCATTTGCAATATTACTTTAATATTTCAAAGCACATTGTTGGGACTGCAAGTTGTATTTTTAGTTCCTTGAGTACACAGCATTTAACAGTAACTATTACTAATAATTCTGGTTAGAATTATGCCAGCAATTCCTTACAAGCTGCCCAAGCTGCCTTTTTTTTTCTTTTTAATGCCTTTTTATAAAGCTGATGTGGTAAACTGATGCTCTCAGGACAGTTATTGGTAATTTTGGAAAAAGAAACTGAATTCTAGGAACCTTGAGGTAAACAACATTAACTCAAATGTCAAACTCTTTAAAAAAAAGTCTCCACCCGTCTGTATTTCCCCAAGCATGATTTTTGTAATGCTTTCTTCAGGAGAACTGCAGGGCCAGCACAGGAAAGCTTCAACAGGCTGGAGGATTGGAGGTCCAGAGGGGCTGAGGCTGGTGTGCACCAGGCTTTTCCTCTTGGCTCTCTCCCTAATTACAAGAGTTGTCCAAAGCAGTAAGGCCTTGCTGCAGGCAAAATACTCCAGGAGACCAAAGGTGCTGATGGAACTGTTCATCACAGGTGAAAAGCATTGTCACCATCCTGCTTCCCACGCCCATTCCTGCCTTACACTAAACTGTTCTTATCAGCTGCTTTAGTTTTCCTATGCAGACAGGCTGAAAGAGTGGGGACTGGAAAAGAGAAGGCTTCATAGCACCTATAAGAGAAACCTTATAATATTTTCCAGTATTTAAGGGGCCTACCAGAGAGATGGAGAAGGATTTTTTATAAGAAAATGTAGTGATAGGACAAGGGGAATGGCTTAAAACCAAAAGAGTGTAGGTTTAGATGACATATTAGGAAAAAATGCTTTACTGTGAGGGCGGTGAGGCACTGGAGCAGCTTGCCCAGAGAAGCTGTGGATGCCCAATCTATGGCTGTGTTCAGTGTCAGGCTGGATGGGGCTCTGAGCAACCTGGTCTAGTGGAAGGAGTCCCTGCCCATGGCAGGGGTTTGGAAGTAGAGGATCTTTAAGGTCCCTTCCAACCCAAAACATTCTATAATTAACCCGGAGGAAACAAACCCAGGAAAAAGCATATAAAATACATAAATTTGCGTTAGTACCAAGGCTGACTCATCTCAAAGAGTCCAAGCAGCATGCAGCTGCTGCAGAGGAGCGAGACAGACCTCTGGTCCTTTGTGGTTAGAGACGGATGAGCCTGCTTATTCCACCCGGCTTCTCGCCTACCTGAGTGAAGGCACTCAAGGACTGTAGTTTGATTACTCCTAGGGCAGAAAGTTATTGTGGGATCAAGACTAAAACCAAACAACTGGCTAGCAACTCCAGCTATTGCAACAAAGGCAATACCAGAAGTTCCTGATGTTTGATAGCATGTGTCTGCAGCTGCCTCCTCCACACAGGGAGAAACAAACAGCCTTCTCTAAAGCTGAACACTGAGGGAAAAAAAAAAATAAAAATCACCACTTCTGTTAATTTTCTTAAGATCTTGGCTTTTGAGCTCCCTGGGATACCTCAGGAAATGTGGGTTTCCTCATCCAAACCAGTCAGTCTTGCAAATTGGTAGTGTAGAAACCAGCAGCGGGTGTGGTTAGCTGATGAAACCACGGGAGAAACAAACTGCCGAGGCTCTCGAGCAACGATCAGCGTTCCGGGCACGGGAGTAGCCACAGGCACCGCAGCGAATCCCTTGTCTCCGAGGGGAAAGCTATACCATGCCTGACCTCAATCTAAATTACCATACATCAACTAAAAGTTGATCCCATACTAACTAGCTGCAGTTCCACTGCTGGCACCTGGGACCACCAGCTCCACATTCTGCCTGATGCCTCTCCCAAAAGGGGCAGAGGATTAGGAGACAGATGCCCTTTGCCTTCCTCTGGGATGCAACATCTATTCAAGCACACTTTAGGCCAGAGGAACAGCACAAGAGCAGCAACTTTGTCAAAGGGCACAGCACTATTCCACCAGATGCACTGGTATAGAAAAGGTGTTTTCTTGTACAGAAATCCTGAGACTGATGATAAGCTTTTGAAATTCAAAGAAGGATTAAAAAAAAAAAAAGTGGTCTTACTACAGAAAATCTGCATTGTTATGTAGTAGAATAAACATTTTGTGACTTTCCTAATGGGATAATCTGCTAATGGGTGCTATAGATGGGCTGCCTCTAAGACTATAAAGAGTTGTGAGAAAGCTTGCTGCATACTTGCCGGTACCTCAGTACACTCTGCCAGCTGACAAGGAGTAATGCAGCACAGGGCCTCTTCCACCATCACCTGCAAGTTTACTTCCTACCTTCATTGCTTTATACTCCATTCATTCCTGGTCCTAAAGCTTTTTCCACCTTGCATGCTCTCTTTATAAAACAGATTCTCATAAAACCCAGAAATCTGCATATGCTTCTATACAGAAGCGGCTGAGTGAGAGAACTGAGTGTAGGTGAAAACAACTTAAGGTACTCTATCTCAGCAAGTCAAGTGTAAGAATTAACTGAAACCACAGTAAAAAGAGTTTTAGCCATTTACTGTGTGCTATTTAACAGCTAAATTCACTTTAGCACCCTTTTAACACTGCAATGATCACATCTCTTTAAACACCAGTGTCACATACCTGGGATTAGCAAGGTATTCAAACTAGAGTGCTGAAAATGAAGATTACAGAGCAGTTTGCCAATAGTTGTATAACTATTCCATCCTAACAATAACATTTCACTGAGTTCAGTTTGAGCAGAAGAAAAACGAAATAACAGGACTCTTAAATGTCTATATACATTCTTATAGACCTCTGAGCCAGTGTAAATCGATGAAGATAAAGATCTTTAATGGATACTTAGGCTGAGCAATACTGTAAGGATCTATCTGTCTTGAACAAAGCCAACAGGCTTAGTTAAGCCATACAGTATATGAACAAGAAGTAATGCTTAAGCTTTTCTGCTTTTTTTCACTGAATGCTCTCTTTGGGATCAATGGCAAAATAATAATATTCTTCCAAGAAAAGGATGAAATTACGAAAGACCAAATTTCCCTTATTATTTTTTAATTCCTTTGAAAGCAGGTTTGGATGGTATCTTAGTCATCATTCACAGATTACATGTTGAACAGAAGAGAGCCAGAAAGGGTTAAGAATAAGGACAATGTTAAATGAAGTTGAACCTGGGTAAACATCAGCTATACAGTGTTTGGAAGGAAAATAATTTGACAAATGTTAGTTAAAACACAGTAACACGGAAGTGTGAAACTCAGAGCTGGTCCTGTTTCATCCCCACTGCAAAGCTGCATCATCTAAATTACATTCCAGCAAGAGCCGCTTTGTCCCATGCAGTGAGATCAGGCATCACAACATGTGGATAACAACATAACCAACACATTTAGTCCTTAGAAGGCTGGACTCAGAAAGGCAAAAAGCATTTCTCTGCAAGGCCGATGACAATCCAGCAAGATTTTCATCTGAACTTCAGGAAGATGTAAACAAACACGAGGGATTTTGGAGAAGAGATCCAGTTATGTGGTTGGAGGAATTTACTGAAACTTCTTTACAAGAGCTAAACGAATCTAGTCCAACAGAGCAGGCTCCAGTAGCAATGGGAGACAGACTTGGAAATTTCTGAGTCTTCATCTAAAGTCAAAAACCTGTCAGTATTTACAGAAATACAAACCAAACCATGGGATAAAATTAGACTAGAAAGTAAGTCAGCAGGGAAAAGTATCCCCCATAAAAAGTGATTCTGCTGTGAATAAGTAGCTGAGGAAAGCAGCTGCATGTCAATCCAGATTAGCAGGTACTAACAACCAAATCTGGTGGGGGTTATTTACTGGAATCACACAGAACCCTGGGGAGCAGCACAATTAGCAAACTGAAAAGAACTTGAAGGCAGACTCCTTGGTATTCTCCAAATTAAAAGTCTAAAGCATCTCCCTAAATTTTTGAAATAGTAACACCTTGGTTATTGCCGCGGGTAGAAAGCGTGAGTAACTCGGAGCCTTTTGCATCGGTCTCGTTTTCCTAAATGAATCGACTTTGGCCTTATCTAGTCTCTGATCTGGAGGCGAGCCAGGCATCAGAACTCCCGCAGAATCTAGGCTTAGCTCACGCACAGCGGTTTAATTTATGCAGGGAAGCAAAGAGAGGAGAAAGGGTTCTTTTCTGCTTATTGCCAGCAGGATTTTATTTACTGGATCATTGAGGTGGGGTAAAAGACAAAATCAAAATGGAGGTCAGGGCGTTTTAAGACGAAGGCGAGGGGAGGGCAGTCAGGAGAGCCAATCACTGCGGAGGACCACAATGATTGACAGGGGCGCCGGCCAGTCAGTCGGCTGTCTGCAGCCGGCATGGGAACCAATGAGCTGTTCCCTGGGCTGGGACAGCCCCTGCCGAGCCAGGGTTGCGCCATCCCTGCTGCCGCGTGGGGGGGGGAAAGGACCGGCACCGTGCGGGGGGAGAAAGGACCGGTGGTCCCGGCCTGGCAGGGCTGGGCCCGGTCACAAGCCACGCCCAGAGGCACCGCAACAGGTTATTTCAGGCATCTAAGTGCTTCACTACAATTTTGATCTGCTAGTTTATGCAGAAAGCTCTTCCTTGTAGGAAAAACAAAAAAGGTTTGCTATGATTGATAAGGAAAAATGTTTTTCATGTATTAGTTCAGTTGCAAATCTATTTCATTTAAGAATGTAGAAGCCACTGGAATACAGCTGTCAGTGCATATCGATCACACTGTCAGTATCTGAGGCTTTTTAGGATCACAGAAAGGCAGACAAATGTGGGGGGTGAGAACCTGTAAATTTGGTTTTTGCTATTCCTATGTCCGTAATACTGACTGAGGCAAACATCCACTTTCAATTGTTTTTGCATCTAATTACATTAGCATACATGGGCATATTATGCATTGGTGTCTCATAGGGGAGTCACATATTGGCAGGAACAACAGACTACAACGATGTCATATTTTCCAATTCTTAGACCTATGTTTGACTGAAAACTAGCAGTCCAATTTCTGCATCTTATTCCAGCTTAAAATAAGCCCTAATTGTGGTCTAAAGCTCATAATCTGTCAACTTTATGGCACACAGATACACAAACATAACAACCTTTATTTTCTATATCCTTCCATTCATATCCTTGAGAACCATTTTACATAAAATCCAGTTTTTCTGTCCACCCCTTAACTTCATGTCCTTGACTATTTTCACTTTTCCTCAATTTTTTTCTCCTTTGGGAACAATAACTGAGGCACAGAAACTTTCCAGTTACATTTGTTTTTCCCTTAGAAATTAAAATGATAGGCATTGGTAGGGGGAAAGGACCGCACAGTAGCAATTACGCTAATGTTGAGTACATAATTTGGTCTGTGTATTTTGGTTGCTTTCTGAAGGTCCTTTTATTTTAGCCCCAGGCCTACTTGGCTGCAGTAGGTCAGTTGTTTCCGACAGCAATAAAAAGAAAAAAGAAAAAGCCCTGAAAGCAGCTTTTTTTTTTTTTTTTTTTTCCCCTGAGGATGTTGTTTTTTAGGCTGTCTCAGTTTCCGGTTCCCATGAACCAGCTTGTCTCTGTTGTGTTTGGATTCACTTTGCCATAGGAAAATGTTAAAAGGCTTGCTTTCTTTTAAAGCAAAAGCAAGACAGATGTTAATAGAAAGCCACCTTGATTTCCATGCATTTAAAAAAAGAAATCGGATCTTTCAATTTCTTTCTTCATATTTATTCCAGAAAAATCCCTGTCATCTTTCCTAAGATTCGAGAGGTACAGAAGGGCCAGAGTTTGCTTTTTGCAGCAACTCACTTTCCCTATGGATGGGGCTGCTCTGCCAGGAGATCCTCACTAAGATTTTGCCCATTGCAACCAGCAAATATTCTGTCAGGAAGCGTTCTGTCACCCCTCAAAGCACCAGCCTGCATGATCCTGCCATGGCTCCACCATCTAGCTAAGAGTGACAGCTGGGCCAGACCATTTGCATCTTCAGATCCAGCCCATCCCTCTCTGCTCCAAAGAGAGAGGTCAGGGGATATGAGCACAATTGATAGCAAAATCCCAAGGAACTGTTGCTCTGGTCCAAACACAGCTTGTGTAAAACACACACACACACACACATATTTATGCATATATATAGCTACTCTTTAGTCTTCAGTCATTACTGCAAGACTTGAAGTAAAAAGGGCTCTTTTTGGTTTGGTTTTGGTTTTTTATAACCTCATTTCATAAGCTAGAATAGCTGATCCTACTTCCATTAGTAGGTTGGAGTGGATAATCCAGTGAAGCCCCCTCCAACCTGAATTGTCATCCTGTGGACCTTCAAAAGCAATTAAACTCTCAGTCCACAACCCCCACCTCAAATAGCTTTGGGACTTAGGACTGATTTCTATCCAGCCTGGCAAAGCGGCATTAAAAGACAATCAAGGCCTTGGGTGTTATTTTTATTTGGGGGTTGGTTTGTTTGGCTTGGTTTTTTTTTTTTTCTTATTTTGTTTATGGGGTTTTTTGTTTATTTGTTTGGTTTGGGTTTTGTGTTTTTTTTTTTTTAATTATGGGAGGATAGGGAAGAAAGATGAAAAGCAGATTCCACCCCCCTTCCCTTTCCTGGGAAAAGCAGACAGATTTCTCATTTTGAATGCTCTTTAGCAACAGCACATACATCAACCAGCCTATTTCCTTCAGCTGTTTATGTCTGTGACTCAGTTAAGTCAAAGACAGCAACTGTCACGCAACAGCCCCATTTTCCCCTCCTCAAGATGCCAGCCTTTCTCCAGAGGGGCTTACACCATGATCTCGCAGACACGATGCAGAAGTCATGGTGCTTCATAGCCACAGCTCCGAATTTTGGGGCTCTCTGGCACAACCCAATGATACACCCCATATTCCTGAAGAGCCACAAGATCCATCCCCCTCTCCCCCTGAGAAATGGCTTAGACAAAACCTGAGAGAGCTACCACATACTTTTGTGTCACTGGCACAGATAAGTTGCATTTTTTGCTGTAGTTTCATGCCAGAGACAGCTTACATGCTCTGGCAATCTTCCACTTGAAAACAGCCACGCATAGTTCAGACTTCACAGGAACTTCAAGGTGCTCTCATGCCCCAGAAAGTTTTCAAGCCTGAGGACAGGTACAAGATTTGAAAGCAAGATTGGGCCCTCAGTAAGCAAAACATCCAGGTTTCTAAGGGCACTATCTCACCCTGGGCCGGCTTATGTGGACAGTTGGAGACACTGAGCATGAGCTGCCCTTGGGGCGACAGGTGAGGAGCCCCAACTGCTGCTTCTGGCTCAGGATGCCTCCCCAGGGCTGCACTTTTAGTGTCAGCATCAGCCAGGCACCCAGCTGCCCCCAGGTGAGTGCATCAGAGATAGTGGGATCGCTCACCATAAACAGACGTGCATTTCCACACAGGAGCCGCAGGTCTCAGTTTGTGCCTCTCTGATTCCCCTTCCTTCCCCCGGTCTGGGATAAAACACAGCAAAGACTGAAAGCTTTAAGGTAGTCCTATGTATTTATTTATTTATGCATATATCTATGATTCAGGCAAAGCCAAAACACTCAAAAAGCTCCTCCCTCTGACAGGCTGCAGACAGGCTTGGAACATTTAAATGTGCTGTGTATTTGCCTCACAGCAGCTGTGAGACTTTGGCTATTCTCTTAAATAATAGGCACTGTGGTGGACATGTATGTGGGGGGCACTGTCCCCCCCTCAGACTCAGAAGGCAAATGCCACACCGTATTTCACAGCTCCTCAACCTCATGTGGCAGGACGGAGTGACCTGCATGCTGCATGATCACGTTTGGGGCAGAGGGGAAGGCCAGGGCTGCAGGGCTGCGGTGCAGCGTGACCGCCTGGAGCACACAGAGTGCATTGCCATCAAGCAGGTTAGGACTGGGCAAGAAAGTATACAGAAGGTATCGTCCATGTCTCATCATTCACAGCAGGATTGTGAATGCCTGTTCCTAAGAAAAATCCCATTTGTGACCATTCTGGGATCTTGACTCCCTCGGTCCTGCCTGTCCTCTCCTAAAAACGGGAAAAAAAGGAACAGAGTGAGGGGGGAAGTTGGCAATCTAGTGGTGGTTCTGCAAAACTTGAAAAGGACAAACTGACACCTGGTTGCACAGAGTAGTATTTCATCGATCCCACATCAACCACATGTTGCACAAGGGCACATTCCTGCATGCAGCGGAGGGCAGCACCACCGGGCTCACGCAGGCTGGCACCGTTCTGGAGAATTCCTGTAACTTCTTGGAAAAGTTCAGAGCTGGTTTAGGACCCAGCCAGGAGGTGCTTGCTTTGCCATGCAGCCAGCCTCCTGTGACAGGACAGCAAAAATCTGCACGTCTTTCCTGTTTCCTCTGCACATGCAATTTTTTGAGGTGCTCCACTGCTGAGCTGAGAGAAGCCCTGCCCTGGGACACTGCATGCAGGGGATGAGGATCCTGCACCAGAATCTGGTATTCCTGAGTTTGGGCGCTGCAGCACTTGACGGCTCCCACCTTGAAGGGTTGTGCTCTCAGTCATAGCAACAGCACCCACCAGCACTTAGGCATCTTCCTGTTCAGCCCTGCATCATATACATGGTAGTATCCAACGCCTGCAGCCCTACCTCCATATCTGTCAGAAAAGGAAAAGCATCACACTTTGCTTTGCAGGAAGCACAGCCTGGCCACAGCACTCTCCCTGTGAATTTCTTGACAAACCAGTGCTAATTACAATTTCTTTGTACGAGCACTCTCACACAAGCAGCATTTTGCTCCTGAAAAATCAAGAAAGCCCAAGTAACTGCAAAAATAGAATCAGACGCAATAACATCTTACATAAGCTTTGGTTAATAATAAACCCAACTTTACTCAAATCCTAGTGACTCTAGTCCTCGTAGTGACAAGATAGGAGACAACTATGAGAACATATTGAACTGTTTCCCGTGAAGTGATGAGGTTATCCTTCCTGTATTTTGTAAATTGTTATGAACAAAAGGACATATTTGGGATTCCCCTCTCCCATTGCTTGGAATTGTTCAGGTAGCTAGAACTAAATATCTGATTTAGCAGACTGATGGGAAGTATTGCAGGACAGATTGATCAATTGTGTTTTACTAGGACCCAAAAATTATAAATGGATACCAAATAGAATTCTCAGCTATCTTTTGGTTTACCGCCCTCTAAAATCAATGGTAAAACCCTAAAAAACAACAAGAAAAGTATTTCTACTATTGTTTGCATAAGTTGGGTCTGTTCTGGCTATCCTCATGCTTCTTGATTAGACAAACTGGCCTTTAAAAACAGTGTTTACTTCTGTCAAATCACAACCTGCTTGGTCAGAGAATAATCCAAATTTCTGATAAACTGGATTATCCATTTTGGAGCCCTTTGAACTAAGAAAATATTAGTCTTCCCTCCTGCCCCTTAGCAATTGTAAGAGCCTGAAAATACTCTCACAGGAGTTTACAAAGCTATCCAAGAACAGGCTCTAGCCTGTCTGTTCCTCCTACTCAGGAGACATTATTTGAGGAAAGCATTAAATAGATACTATTATCAGCCATACCTATCCTCTTCTGCCATGGAGACAGTAATGTTCCAGGACAGGTTAGAGACAAAAAGGCACCCAAGTCTTCAATAGCTAAATTACTAAGAACACACATTCCAGGGGCAAACAAAGGAAAGGAATTTAGATGCATTGAAATGCAATAGTCTTGGCCTCGGTGATATTAACAAAGAACAAGCCCTATAAAGGAATTTGAAAGGTCATAACCTGGTAAGAAAATTCATATTCCTTCTAGACTCTGCCAGCTAGACTTTCAAGCTTCTCTAAAGCCTGTTCTAAGTTATACGTTCTTTCAAGTTTTGGGCTCAATAATAATGTGTGTTGGTGCATCAATTATACCTGTGTCTAATGAGAGTTATTTAGATATGTTTGTTAAAAGCAAAACAAAACATACACTTGTATGAAGATAATCTGTTTTTCCTCAGTTTGATGACAGAGTCCAATGTAGATGTTAATTACAGAGAATGTTTCAAAAGCAAAGGCAGTTCTTAGAACAACTTTGAAAGGAAAAAGTAACGTTCACTTTTCAATTACAAGCTGAATTTGATTTAACATTTTTAACCACATCTCTGCTTTTGGCTACTTATACTGTTGCTGTTGTCTGTATATTTGGCAAGGCAAGGAGTGTTTGTAGAAAGACAAAATTAAAGCATATGCACTGACATAATGAGATACTTCCTTAACATATGGAAAAGGTTATAAATGTTAAGTCTTAATAGTGATTTTTTTTCTTTGACACTTCAAATTTCTTAGCTTTCCCAATGTTCCACCAACTTTCTAATGCTTTTTTTTAGCAAAGTTATGCACACGTACACATCATGGTAAGAGCTACTGTCTCAAAGTCATTGTAGAAGAAGTGTCCAGGTTCAGATGTGAGCAGTAGCACTGCTGTGGACAGCCAGCAGAGAATGGAAGCAAGTATCACTGCATCACAGCGTGACCCAAATAACATATTTGACTGCTCAGGTCCAGTTTCTCAGTTTGTGAAACAGGAATATTAATGTTTAACTACCTCAATAAACTAACACCTACACAGTAATACTGAAAAGGCCATGATACTTCAATGTTAGAAATGCAAGTTAGTACAGGGGAGCTCCTTTTACTAAAAGTTTGACCATTTGACATTCCCATCCAAAAAAACCAAAGGTTGTCTATAAGAATTGACACAAAATTGACACAAGGCCTCATAGTGAGGATGATTTGGGGATTTAACCTATCAAAGAGAAGGTCAAAAATTAACTTGATTACAATCTACAAGTACTTATACAAAGAGAGTAACTACAACCAGAGGGCTCCATCTCCTAGACAAAGGCAAAACAACTACTAGAAATTCTAAATCCAAGGCTGCAAGGAACGGGCCAGCAGTAACAATCTTCAGATCAAAGCTGAAGAGCATAAATTTCTGACACATGCACTAGGTCACTGGGTTACCTGCAGGTATCACTGGCCAAGATCCCACATGTTCTTTGCAGAGGGTTCAGGTGTCTTGGGGTGACTGTATAATTTCCCCACAATATTGTAGACTTAGTGTGAATGCATTCTTCTAGCCTCCATCTAGAAAGTTATTTTTTAAATACCACAAATTGAATTAAAGATCCAAGAGGGCATCCTTATCCAAGGGCTGGTAATAACTCATGAAAAACTGAGACTGAAGTACTAACATTGGCTAGAATGTTATTGAAGTTTCTGTAGCAATCACTTAAGTTGATAGATTTAAGACATCAACTCAACCTTTAAAAAAGGGTTTCTTGGGGAGGTGGGGGAGAAAGAGGATGGTAAATTTTGCCAGAAAGGCTGGTGAGGAAGGCAGATAGCTAAGGACAACCCCGCAGTGCTCCACTTGTTATGAGGGAGGGAGAGACAGGTAGAAAAAAAGTTACTGTAAGTCAAAAAGACTCAGGAACGGGAGCAAAGGTTTCACATCAGCTATCTCACTGTAGAACTCTTCTTTCACTTGTTAGCAGCCTGTCTTCTTTTCTGATTTGAAATTTTTGTGTGGGAATGCACAACAGCCTATTTGTTCTTCTCTTGTCCTGTCATTTTGGGTAAACATGGGAATCAGCACTCATCAAATTTGAGCAGCCCAGACTTTTGAATGATTAATTCAGTTGGAATTAACGACATGAGGTAACTAGTAACAGAAAAAGGCAACAGAAAAGTTATTTTGGACCCATAGTTGCTTCAAACAAAGTTTACCAAGCCTAGGAAAGCAAACTTCTGTACTGTCAGGTTGCACTTATCCTTCCCCATCATGATTATCAAGACTCCAGCATCTACAAGCAACATCACTCCATAATGCAGGCAACTTTGAAAGGGTTTAGGAAAGTTAAACTGCTGCTGTAAGCAGGGATGAATTTGGATATTCACACCTTGCCTGTTATTTCTTTGCATATTCCAGAAATGCAGCTAAGAAACATCTTCTAGATGTATGGCCCCTTCTTCATACAAACAATAATAATTTTAAAAAAATCAAACCAAAAAATCCTGGAAAGTAGTGCCTAAATCCCTGAAACTTCCTCCTTCAGAGTTACATGTCTACACAGTTTGCCTTTCCATGAAAAAGGGAAACATTCAGACTTCAAGTTAACCAGGGTTAAAGGAGTGCTCTCTTGGGATACAGGAAAATTTGGTTTAACCCCTCCTCTTCTGTGTGATTTAGAACTTAAACTATGAACCTGTATCTTCTACCTTCTGGAGGCCCAACAGGCTACTGCATCCTAAAAGTGTTCTGGA
The DNA here is from genome assembly GCA_013398175.1 of Climacteris rufus. Classification (NCBI taxonomy): domain Eukaryota; kingdom Metazoa; phylum Chordata; class Aves; order Passeriformes; family Climacteridae; genus Climacteris; species Climacteris rufus. Next base: position 766,240 of record VZRZ01004756.1, read on the forward strand.
GCAAATACTGGTAAGGATTATGTTGAAATGATGCACTGCCTGCAGTATCACATTCCCAAATGTCACATTATTTACTCTAAGCACCCATGAACTACATGTACTCTTATCTCTTGATTCAAAGGTAGTTGGCTGCAGACACCAACAGAGACAAAACCACAAATACAACATTATGTGATTTGCTGTTTACTTTCCATCATTTACCAACACAGATCCATACCCAACTGGCAAAGGATCTAGTTTGGGTTGTGCCTTTTTTTTTTTTTAAATTTGAAAAAAAAATAAATCTTGCGAAGTCACATAACTTTATATTGCTAAGTTGGCAATAACTAAGAACATATTTAAACATCTTAGTAAGTTCCATTTTAAAGTCCAATTTACTCTATAGCTATAAAAGCAATTAAATCAAACTTTTTACATATTGCAATTACAACACCGTTCAATTAAGAGTTTGGATGGAATCCTGGTGAGGGACGTGAGTGTCTCTGCAGTGTGTTTAGTCCCATTAAAAAGTTCTGGGAAAGTTCACATGACATTTATGATCCCAGGACTCTTGTCAGAAATATCTCTTTCTAAATATTTCACAGAAATCACTAGAACACTGTTTCCAGGAGGTGCTTCAAACTGGCTTCAGTGGAAGCCAAGCACCTACTGGTTGTTAGAAGACAAATTATTACCCACTTCTGAATCTCTCAAGTACAGGGTATTTTTATTTCTACTACCAAAGGAAAAGAGTTTTCCTCATTTTGGGGAGCACATTCATGTGTGCTACGAGTTTAGCAAAGTACAGAAGACCAAGTCCTGCATTATTCACTTCCCTTGTGCAACACATCCAAGATTGTCAGGACTCCATAGGAAAACAAATTTTGTTCCTTAGAAGTGAAGTATACTTTACCTGAAAAATATGTATTTGGTCTGTTAGTGATTATCAAGTGTAAAAAGAGAGGAAGACAGACTCCAGGCTTTCCCCCACCCCTCTCCTTAGGCATCCAAGAGATACTGGTCTGCTGCAGCCTCAGGTCAGAAGAAACCAGGCTCCTATCTCATCATCTGGCCCCAACTTCCCCGGTTCTGCTTTTCATCCACTCAGACACCCAGTCCAACCATCTTGCTCTACTACACTAACGCAAAAGCCAAAAGAAATGCAGAGTCATTGAATAAGGGGATGGGTCCTACAGGCTCCCATTCAAATGGTTTAACTGGGGAGTCCTCTTCCCATTTTTCTCTGTGGTGGCAGGATTTTAACATGCAACACATGTCAGGAGACATCCAGGGCTTTCTCCTTGGTAGCATGAGTTGCCTGTTTGACCTCTGCAACACAGGGATGCAAAGAAACAGGTTTTCATCACTTTATCCAAATGACCACTTTCATCCACTTTATTCCTAACCCTCAGCTGCTGCAAAATGGACCAGAATCACTTCCACCACTTCTTCCATCACAGGCCATATCATAAAAGGAATCTCACCTTATGAATCCTCAATGGATAGCCTAATTTCCTTGCAGCTCTAGTTTTGGTTGACGTTACCTTGTTATTGGTAGGCTTCTGGACACACCCCAACATGGAGCATTTCTTAGCAACTGGATCCTCTAGGGAGATCATGTTTAACAAGAGTTTGTCTGTTCAGAGGTGAACACCCTCTGTGCTCAATTGTGGCTACCAAAATACCTGGCACAGATATTTGGATTGCACATCAAAATTACTGAAAGTGGACGTTAGAACATGTAGTGGCTGAGTACCACTGTTACTGAGCTGTTTTCCTTATCTTCCTCATGCCTTTACTGGTCCTAAAACTAGCAGTTATTAGAAGAAATCATTGTCTTACCCAGTAGAGCTACATTTCTGAGAGGGCCATGACATTTTGCAACTGTAAAAACCACTTTTGCCGTTGTCCAGTCAGATGAAGATAACAAAGTTCTCCTGTTCTTGACAAAATATGTTAACAAGCCTTGACAAGGGAGGACAGATGCCTCCCCAGACTATTCAAGAGACACACTTGGTGAGTCTCTAGCATGACCCACACTGTTCTGCTGCTGTGCTCACACTTCTGCATTGAGATTTGACAGGCACACCTCTCAGCAGCAATACCAACTTCAGCAGTTTCCTTTCTTTTTTCCTCACTTTTTTCATTTGCTCTTCAGTTCTCTAATTCACATTGTGGTGATACATTTGCCTGTGCAATTGTGCATTCAGCCAGGTGAGAACTGACTCAGGTTAAAAAGAACCTATCACAAAGGTCTAACTTTTATGTGGGACTATTTATAGCTTGGCCTAGCCAGCACAATTTTACTCTGTACCAGTAAAATGGGAATAGAAAGTAAGTGGGAGGATAAACAATCTATCTCTGGGAAAGGCGTGCCCAGCCTCCTTCCACAGCTTGCACCTTGCCCTCTGACTGCCTTGCTGCCACCCAGCCCTAAGTGGTGTTGTCAAAAGCCAAACAAGAAGAGAAAGAAGAGATGTAGATGGTAAATTCTGGGTTATAAATCTCTCCATTATACCCATCAAGAGTCCTCTTGCTTCCCAATACAGAAGACAGGCCAAAACTGTGAACAGAGAACCTTTCTGCCACCCCTCAGAGCCCCACTGCTCCACAATCCCCCTGCCCTCTGATGCCACTCCAATCCTTGTATTCTGCAGAATCACACCAAGGGGTAATAAAGACAGACATTATTGAGAACTTCCTACCTCTGAATTTGCTCTCCACTTCAACTACCCGTATTTTGTTAAATTCAGCAAACAATGGACAAAGGTGGGGAGAGAGGGATGAAGGGGGCTTGGTTCAGAAAAGCATGTACATACCAAAAGGAACACTGCGAGTGACAAACCAAAGGTTCAAATACATAATTATAAACTGTTCTCCTTATAGCTCCAATCACCATGTATGAGCTTCCTGGTTTTAAGAGTGTTTCACACTATAAACAAGTCACCCTTGCTCTTAGTCACAGAGATGCAGTCATGTGATTTGAGACTAAGATTAAAAAAAAAAAACAAAAGGTCCATCACCAAGTGGCCTAAGAATGACTGAGAAAGCAGTGTGGAGTTCTAACTTACTTTTTATATTTTTGATGTTTGGAAAGTGGAGGGAAAAAAAAAAAACAAAGGAGAAAACCTATGCTGCCTAAGAGGTAAAGGAAATGAAAAGAGGTAGAATATAAAGCAAAAGATTGAATCAAAGAAGAAACAAGGAAGAGAAAAAGACAACTTACAAGATTTTCAGGCATGCAACCAAAACCCACAAAGCTGAGCAAATACAAGCAATATTTAAAATGCTGTTTAGCATTTAGTTTGCATTTGAAATAAAGCTGTCTGCTGAGCTCTTTTCCCAAATAAGGTTGAGAAGCCTTACCTTAGGAGACTGGAATGTTTTAAATCTTAAAATAATAAAGAATTTGAGGAGGTGGTTTAAGCAAACAAACAAAAACAACAACCCAAACCACCAAATGACTAAATAAAAAACAAAACACCCCCCCC
>VZRZ01004756.1:769760-817586 GCA_013398175.1 Climacteris rufus
AACCCCCCCCCCAACTAAATAACAAAAAGAGTCCTTCAAGGAATAAGAGATTATTGTATAATTCTTCCAAAATATAATCTCAAAGGCTGTCACAGAGACAGACATACAGCTGAGATGTTTCCTGACATTTAGTAAACACTACTGCTCAGCTGTACCTTCCTTTCTTTGAGTGAATCCTGTTTCATGAGCGCAAGAACACACAGAACTGACTTATAAAGATTGGTAAAGAGGCGAACATTTACATAGGTATAGACCAAGAAAAAGAAATCTAAGTTGTTTTGCCTTTAAAATTTTCACGTTCTTGGTGCATTCTTGTTAGGAGTTAAACTGGGAAGAGGCAGTGCAACCATAAGAGGGGCTGCATCTGTAAGCTCTCCAAGACTCAGGCCACATGAGTGTAAATCCTCTCTCACAGACTCCAATTTCACAGGCACTTCTGCAGCTGGAACGAGCCAGTAACACCAGTTATAGCAGCCCTCCCACCACTGTCCTGCATAGCTTCCTAGTGTAACAGAAGTGCTGGCCTTGGCCTGGTTTGGAAGGAGTTCAGATGGCCTCTCTGTCACTGCCCAGTGACAGAGGGTACATTTCAAGCTCCCTGGGTCACCATGACATGTGGATTCCTACACAAAGACATCCACATCTTTTCAAGTGCCAATACAGAAAGATTGCCTCTAGAAGAAACTCAAGCTGTAAAAAGAAAAACATACAAGCAAAGAAAGTGGACTGAAGCCAGCATCCTGGCTTTTTCTATTCTCCAGCTGATGGCAGGACACTGTCCACCACACCACATTAATAGCAAGGGCAGATAATAAACAACCCAAGACAGGTTGATTAGAATTGCTTCATTTGTGTCTTAATCACTGCCTGTCCCACCCCAAGAACTATCACAGACAGTCCTACTAATTTCCTTATCCTTTCCACAGGCTCTCAGACAAGGAGTGAAGCCCCTTGTTATTCAACTTAGTGACTCCTCACAAGTGCCCTCCTGTATCAAGAACATGCCCAAGTTTTAGTCCTTTAGTCTTTTTTTCATTCCAGATACTTCAGGGCAGACCTACCACAGGTGCAACACCCACTGTGAGGATGACCACAGAGGCACAATCAAACATTTCTCCTCCTCTTACAAAAGGGAAACCTTTGCAGTTAGACTAAGGATAAACCAACCACAAAAGAAGCTACCCTGAACCTCTCTTAATTAATTATATTTCAATCCTCCAACGGGATAGGGAAACATTGGCAATGTGTTTTTTTCCACACAGTTATGATGAAACACAACCCTGCACATCCCACTTGTCTTTGCTTCTAACCTCACCAGCCTCCCTCTGTCTATGTGGAACTGCTAAAACCCACAAAAGACTCACGTACAGCCCCTTCCTCGGCTCTCTCATCATCTCCATGAGAAAGGAGCAAGAATAGGCTGATTTTAGTGCCAGAAGATCCCATCTCATAGATTTTGTCCTTTTACTACTGAAATAATACAAAACAGACTGGCTAAAGAGCTCAGTCTCTGATCCAGAACACAACAGGAATTTACCCAAGTTGTATAGCAAATCAGGAGCAGAGATCAAGGAGCAGATCTTCAGACTTTCCTACAATGTTTATATCTTGAGATGCAATTTGGTCTTCACCAGCTTCTCTTAATTTCACTTTTCAGGTAAAAATAACAGTTAAAAGTAAGTCTCTGTGTCAACATACAGTGAAGTGAAATGGGAGGCCAGGTGTTTCTGTACCCAAGATGAGAGACTGAAGGCTGCACGAAGTGTAAAGCCTTCACACATTAAGTTTTTTCAGTAGCACATAAGATTTCTTTATTTCATATCAGTAAAATAGTTTCATAACATAACAGTAAAGTAACATGCCATATTTTTACTGTATTTTACCCTACCACACAGCTCACAAAACACAAGGTACCTTGTATTTAGCAGGGATAACTAGAATTTTATTTCTTTCTGGAGACATGCACAGAATTTGCACTTGAATACAACAGAACCCTAAGGTTTCTATCTGCTTCTACAAGAAACAGTTCTGTTACAGACAGCCCTGGACCCTCATATTTATTATATTAGAAAAGCATTGGAAATCCTGAATGCTCATGTAGACTATATGCAGTAACAAGGAAATACACACTCCACACATTGGAATTTTTACAGGGTAATAGTGAATTTCTCTGCAAGTTCAAAAATTAAGTAATCTTTCTCAAAAAAGGACTGAAGTATTTATGTGTACAAACAATATTTTCCCTCACTCTAAACTCATCCCTGACACCACCACCACAAAGATCAACTGCAATTCTTGCTGTCTTACCTGTAATTCTGCTGCAGACAGTCCTGTCCCTCAGGACAGGGATAGGAATACCTCTTCACAGCCAAACTTCTCCCTGCACTGAGGATCTGACCACAGGACTTGCTCAGGGTCTAGTCACAGACACAACATCCCTCATTAGCCACAGCTGCTGGTGGTGGATTTGGCACTGCTGAGGCTCCTTATGGTCCTGCCATCTCCACACTGCAGCTTAACAGCCTGCATCTGTGACAAGAGCAAGGTTTCAGCCCTCCCAACCTGCGTCTCTAGGCCTGGAAGCAGAAATTTCCTAAGCACAAGTGTCAGAAAAGACAACTCACGTCCATATGGAAAATTGCTATTGGTTGTAAAAAATACGGAGTGCTACCACAATGCCTAAGGAGGAAAACAGCTTTATATTTGTAAAGGTTGAATGAGTAAATTACTAAGTGATTAAATGTAAAACAAGGAACACAACTTTTCCTTAGTGTATAGAATAGTGGTGGTGAGATAGATTGGAGAGCACAATATGGTCAGGTGATGTGGCATGCAGGGCATTTGGAGAAAAAATTAAACGGTGAGGGGAATGGAAATGCAGCCTCATTTCTGTTTTTTCTCTGAAAGCTCTTCATGACTCAGATGTCCTGTCCTGTTGTGATCTTTCTCCCATTGAAGGACCAGCCCTACTCTTTGCCAAAATCTGATTCCCCTGCTCATGCTTTATCTTCCCAGACTACCTTTTACAAGAGGAATCAACTCTTGTTTTCTAAGCACCATCTTCAATGTCCCTCTCTGAACTGCCTGTCCCTCCCTGTCTGATGCACATGGAGCACTGCAGTGTGCTGAGCACAGCTATTTGACTCTGCACTTGCAATTGCGGCCCCTCCATGCCTTTCTCTGCTTTTCTCTTCTACCTGCTCACTCTTGAGATTAGAAATGGACTTTTGAGCAACTACCATGTTACCTAAAAATGTAGATCCCCCACACGGTGGGATCCTGAGCTGCTGAGAAGCAGAAAATACAGGTTACTATTTCAAGGGGGCTGTGGTACTTTATTACCCATCAATCATACCTGAACTTGCAGCATTTTTTTGTATTTTGACTCATATGGGGAATAAGAGTCAAATTCAGCAGAGATATAAAGATTATTCTTCTGTTACAAGTTAGTCATTGAATGGTCATTACAGTTTTATAGTTTTACCGCCACATTATGGTGTGGGTGTAAAACATAATGGAAAGTTCATGCTCAGAGCAGAGAGAAAACCAGGAGAGAGAAGACAGATGGCATAGAAAATTAACCTGAGGTTATTTCCAGGGTGGATGATGCCATGGACATTTCATGGACAGAATGGAAGCAAGTGGAGCTGACTAAAGTAAGGACTGCTAGATTTTGGTTCATAGAATCAGCAGTTCCTTTGCTGCCTTTGCACACTACTTCAGATATAGAAAGATGTGGTATGTGAAGACACTTACTGCACTGTCAGACACGGGAAGGTGCTCATACAGATTGTGGAGCAGAAACTGTGAATCACTGCGAAGCTGCCGAACGGATGCTCACTTTGCCACTCCCAATTATCATTGCATAACATAAAAAGAAAGAGATGACAATACATGTTTTTGAAAACATATCACCATAACAGATGTCAGCCCTTCTTTTCCATTGTACTTATGCCTATTGTACACCTAACAATGAAATCATCTGTCACTTCAGCTATCTTCAGGAAAGAGAGTTGTATATGTTCACACTGACATGTCATGCAGCAAGTAAATTTGATGGATATCAGCAATACTAAAACTCACAATAAGAGGAAAAATCATGCACTTCTAGATCCTTGTAAAAAATTCCTTCTTTTTATAGCTTTCAAATTTCAATCGACCAGAGAAAAGCACAGGAAGGTGAGAAAAATAAAAAGGGACATGACCAGCAGCACACTGGAGAAGACAGAATTAAATCTTGGCTAGATGCCTCCGAGTACTGCAGTCCAAATAACATTGTTAAGGGCCTCAGTTATTCAGACAACCGAGCTCTCTTGCAGGTCTCTAGCAAGCACACCTCTCCTGTACTCCTCCCAGAGCAGGAATACCACCAATACTTCACATACTGGCCCTGCTGCCCAGCTCAGCTGGGGACCTGCCCTGTGGAACAGGCACCTACCTGTCCTCACCTTGCCCCAGGCTCCCTCTGCTCACAGCACGAGAGAAGGGTTTATATGCTCCAGGGGGACAAGGAGGGCAGACCTGAAAAAAAGACACTCAAATCCTGCAGAGATCAGAGGAAGCCACTGCTGGGCTTCCACCAGCAGCACAAACTGGCAGAGGGAATAACGTGCATGACCCATCAGGAAAACAGCCACCAGTCATCTAAAAACAACAGGAGAGCAAGTGCCAGGGTGCTCCTCATCCTCTCCTAAGCTGGGGTAAGGGTATTTTCCTCATCTCATGGTGTCAAGAAAAATTGAGAGATAGTGGAGTGTTGACCTTATTCCAGGAGTTGTGGGGAGAAGGGGTTGAGACGGTCCCTTTTCTATCAAGCTCACTTGCTTCTGTGAGGGTTCTGGAATCTATACGGAACAAGCACATTAGGACTTGGGGCAAGTGTATTTGAGACTTTCTGGTCTCAAAGTCATAAGTTTGAAGAATCACCCTAGCAGGAGAGTTAATCTGGCCTGTTCTTTATTTGCATTATATATAGTATAATCAGAGAGCAAAATCCTCACAAAGTGTTTTTGTCATTACTAGTTTCAGTATCAATATGGATTTCTTAATTTAGGGGTAAGTTTGCAAGGCCAGTTCATCTCTTTCCACTGTGAATCTTGAAACACATCTCTCATCTGCAAAGAACAGCAGAGGACTGATCAGTAGTCACGGCAGCTACCGACAAAACCGCAAGTATTTGGAGCAATTTTTTCCCTCCTGTCTGCATAGATCTACTTTGAAAAAGATTTCAAAGAGTTGATTAGTGTTTGGTCATTGGGCATCTGTGACAGAAGATGACTAAGTGAATCAGTAGTTCCTTTCACTTATAATCACTCATTGTGGGTGTTGGGTAGCAGTTGCACAAAAGTGTATTGCTCCTTTTATTGTACATGGAAACGAGCTTTCAAAGTAAACTGAGGGGCAAATGTTGCTGCTCAGAACACCCATTAGCCTTCTGATCAAATCCCTCTTTGATATCCAAAGTGGTGGGTTCCAAGAGCACATGCTATTGACTGCAATACCATGAAAAGTGGCTGGCTCACATGCAGGATTGTAATTTGGGTAAATCTGTTTTCCTTTAACATACTTACTTTTTGCAGTGAGGAGAAAAAGGGGTTGTGGGGAAGAAAAGTGGTGTGAGGTAGCAAAATAAAGCAGAATGCCAGCATTTTCTTTCAGTCAGTGTTCATACCTATTAAAACGTTTTGCCAAATCAAAGGGATGAATTACTGTACTGTTTTTGGAGCCTGATGCAACTCTTTCTGCTCACTCTGAGCCTGCAGTCAGCTGGTATCACTTTGCAGGCTTGAAGAGCTGTGATTTACAGTCTGGGAGATATTAACAGTTGGATCACAAGTTCTGAGACTTTCAAAGCACAGCATTGGGTGTCTGTTCTTTCAGGATGCATTTTGGCAGACAGTGGTAGCCAAGGAAATACACCCTGCCTTGCACCTCCATTAAATGTTGGCTGGTGGGTAACTAGTGCTCTGTGTTTACATATATTTACAAGTATCATCATTATTCTGTGCTCCTGTAATGAAACAATTTCTTCTCTGCTCCTGCTGTGAATGACACTGAATGAATTGTATTATCTTAGCCAAAGTCACAGCAGGCACTGGGTCAATGGGTAAAACTGTCCAGCATAGGAAGAAATCTCACCCAACAGCTCAATCTCCAGATGTCGACATGAACTGGAGGGGAAAAAGAATATAAAGACAGGGAAGCAACAAAATTAGTTTGAAGGAAAATAAATTAATAATGTCAGTGGGAAAATGCCAGAAATGGATTAAAACCAAAGCAAGACATGCACAAAACAGTCAGAGAGAGTGCTTCTAACTTTTTAATTTCCACATTATTGAGGAAAATGTGCTGCAAATGGTTAGTACTTCTGCAGAGCTCATTGAAGTATTGAATTTCACATCTTGTATGCCTCCACTCCAGTGAATTTGAGCACTCTCTTGTCTCCTGTGACCTGAGGATGCTGTGCACCTCAGACACCGGGCTCTCAGTTCTCTTGCTTTAAACAATTGGACCCAACCTTCCATCATTGTACTAGCCAAGGCTGTAGCTAAGCTGCAGGCTGATGGCTTGCAAAGGGTTAGTAAATCCCCATCCCAGTCCATGGATATCACAGAGACAAAGAAAAGTTTCAGCAAAGCAACTGCTAGTTCATCATCTCTTTTGGTGAAATACGAAGCATGCTCAGTTCTTTAAATATTGCTGCAGAGGTACAAACTGATGACCTACAACATCTGCCTGGAGTCTCTATATAGGAAAATTAACCAAAGAATGTCTGTTTAAAAAACAAACCAAAACAAACCCCACAAACCTCCTTTGCTAAAATGCTATAGTTCTATTGTCCCCATAATTTATTATTTCCACTGCCAACAGGTAGAGGAGTGTGTCCCGATCTGAACCATTTCTGCAAGTCCATAAGATCTCTTTGGAAGACTGGCAAATGCAGCAGGAATGTGTGCCTGTGGTCACGCAGTCCCTAACATAACTCTGGGCTCTGGTCCAAGTGTGAAGGCTACAGGGGCTACACTGGTAGGTCATACCCAGTTGGGTGGTGTCCTGTTTGAGTGGGAAGAGAGGTTGCCATTCCACCCTGGAGATAATGCAGGCTGCTAGCCTGAGAACAAGACACTCTTTTCTGGAACCTCTGGCAATTCTTCCCTCACTTTTTTTGGGTGAATCATTTTAACTTTTGTATTTTAACTTAATTTAATATTGAACTTCCCCTGAAAACTGTGGGCCTTCTTATTAGTGCTTTTTTTCTTCTAAATCTGCCTTTCAAGCACACCTCATTTGAATTGCTACTTTTGAACCCCTACTTTTTAAGCAACTGCATCCTATAATTCATCAGTTGAGCACTGATTCCAAGAAAGACCAACACCACACTGATTCATCAGCGTAGTTTCCTGCAGCACAGAATTGTCCCTTAGCTTTTTCTCACCTTTGTAATGGTATCCCTTGAGTCTATTTAGTTAAGGAATGGTAAGATGACCTGAGAACTGCCCACTTCCACCACCCCAACAAAGAGTCCTTCCTCTTTCTACCACCTTGGCATTCCCAGTTCTACAGCTACACCCCTTGCCTTCAGTTGTCTGGCATGCACTTGACCCTTCTATGAACTGATTTAGCTTTCTAAATTGGCAGAGTACTAACTCATGAAAAAAGTGAGTTGTTTCCTATCGGGTTAGCAAGCTGGATTGTCTCAAAAGAGGTCAGGCAATTGCCAGAGCCAGCACAAAGCCAGCAGTGCAAACAGGAAGCTCCAAGAGGCAGGAAGGGTGACTGCCCTCTTTGTGCAGGGGAGTGTGTTAGATAGGCTCTGCACATTGTAAATAAGAGTGGATGCAGACCTACCCCATTTCCCATAAAGCAGTTTCAGGGACTTGTAAGCAAAGAGGAGGAATGGAGTACAGCACCTCACACATCTAGCACACTTGAATCCCAGCTCACAGTGCCCACAAAGGTGGGATCACATGGCTGAGAGCAGGGAGAGATGATCTCTTTCAGCCACCATGGGTGACAGGCTGGCTTAACTATCACAGCACACTGCAACTACTAAGACCTTCTGGACTAAAAACCATCAAGATTTTGCCAAGTACTCCTTTTGTAAACTTGATCTACCAGTAAGATTATGTAAGTTTTCCATCCTGAAAAACTGAGCACTCAGAGAGATGTCTGAGTGTCAATAAATTGAAATATACTCTAAAAAAGGAAAATAATTTGCTTTAGCCTTTTTTTCCTATCTTCTACACAGAAGTTAATGAGTTAATAAATAGATCCCATATCTGGGTGGTTTTGCCTTTTTGCAAAAGGATATTTGGGTATTTTGGGTATTTTGCTTGATTGCCTTGAATAGGTGAAAAGTTTTTCTTGTATTGCTGAATGCACGTGAAGGACAACACTGAAAGAACCCAGTGTGTCCATTTGGTGCAGCAACATGATAGCAGTGGGCTAACAGGCATAAACTGGCATTGTAAGTCTTTACCTGATGATCTCCCTACCTTCTGCTGACATACACAAACCAATATACAGCAGTGATAACAGAGGTTCAGTCTATTTTATGCTATTTTATCCACCTCTTGTTTTTGGAGAAAAACCTACCATGGTATCTGCCCTACATTTTTATCACATGGGCTGTGAAACTTGGATTTTCTGCAGTGTTTCAAAAACATTGTACTAGTGGATTTAAAAATTACACCCTTCTCTTGAAAAACCTGAATGCAAGAGCCTCATGAACGTACTTTTGGAAAGGAGATGGTGCTAGAGTTATAATCCTGATGGAAGAGACCATGTGGTCTATTTTCCATGGACACAACAACCTTTGGGTTTTTATTTAGATGTGCCTCCAGTACAGGTCAAATTGTATATGAACACCCTGGATAAGCTTTAAGCCAGATCACTCCTGGCGATGTAATCAGCAGCCACGTTGAGTTCTCAGCTGATTGCAAACTCCCTCCCTCAGGAGCTAGGTTGATACCTGAACAGGAGGCTGCACTGCTGAGGTAAGAGGACCCATGGTAGCTATTCTAAAAGCAGCTTGGGCTTAAAGTCCTTGAAGCACAGACATCCACTTTGAATCCTTCTTCTCTCCTTCGCTTAGCTCCTAGGCAAGGTTCACATTTCCTCCCTCACCTTTCAGCAATTTTCTCTTTGATCACTGAAAACCTCTCCAGTTCCAAGGCCATTTTTCATTTTGGATTGTTACCGTGTTTTCTGCCTTTACCTTTCTCACCTACTTGCTTCTCCATCCTCTCTTTGCCATGAAAATATCCATCCTGCCATCCCACTTACTTTTTTGAATTCCTCCAGTGACTTCCTGCATCATGCCAGAGCCAGCTTCGCTGGCGTGTGCGCTCTCCCCGGCCTGACAGTGTGCTAATGAGGGGCTCACGCACCACAGCCAGGTCTGGTTTACACACTTCCACCGGGAGCTCCACAAGGATGGGTGTTTTCCTGGCTGCTAGGCAGGAGATGGCCTCAGCGGTTTCCCCACAATCAGCAGTGCGTCTCAAGGTCTTGCATTCTTCCACTTCCAGATTCTTTCACTGAGGGAAACATGTTTATTGCTAAGTACAGTTTTGCCTTAGCAATATATGGTTTCCAGCAGAATTCCTGGAATCTTCTGTTTACAAGCAGGGTCAGAGGTTATAGAAATACTTTCAGTTTGCATGAGCTATATACCAGAAAGTTTTTGCCCATGCTTAGTGTCTAAACTATATGACAACTGCATTTTTATTGCTGTTGATAACCTCCCTGGCTCTGAAATCTACTTGTTCAGCTGTGTGGGTGGTTCAAATTATTTCTAGACAGCTTAGTAAATTAAAATTAATACTCTCCACAGTCTTCATCACCCAGGCTCTTCTCCCAACACAGGCAGGAATATTAACAAGAACAAAAACATCAGCAAAGCTCTCACATTTGAAGTCTTGCAGCTGGAGATCCTCTCTCAGTGTATCAACCAAATACATGGTGGCAGCAATATTATCCAGTGCAAAATGAAGTGTGCTACTGTTATTGCTGAACAAGCAAATTAGAAAAAGGATAGTGTCACTGATATGAGCATCTTGACATACACCACTTGGTGCAGGCCTCTTAGAAGGCTAATGGCTGATAGTACACAGGGGTGTATTGAGAGGATGCTGTAAGTTGACTCCTGGAGCAAGGAGATTCTCTCTGGTGGTATTAAAAACTGACTAATCTAATACTGCTTTTGTAGATGTTCAGCTTCTCAGAATATTGTTGTTTTTGCACAGTTTTTCATTTCTTCTTCCACCAAAGTCAGTACGTGTCCAGCCACTGCCTGACCAAGGCAGCACTGGTGAGGTGCAATGGGATGTAGGGTCACAGTAATCTTGTATCTCTAGTGTAAAGATGACAACGTAATCAACAACAAGAGTTCACTGTGATGTGGACTTCAGATCAGCACTTCTTGGCCTATATTTGGTAGGCTGAACACACCAATGATTTTAGCAGGCTCTCTCTACAAGCAGAGGTGCTTTAAATGGATATACATGTCATAGATGGTACTTCAGAGTGCCCAAACAGAGTGTCATGATGACAGCTGCTTAAAAAGATGGCCCTCTATTTGGGATTGGAGAAATGTGGAAAAAAACATGCTTTAGAACACCAGTTTTCCAGCAAGACAACTCAAGGAGGACTGATCTTGAGATTACCTAGGACTGCAGTTCAGCAGCTAGAAGGTGGTGTTTGAGGGGTTTCACACAACCCTGTACTTTGGTAGAGCAGCATCATAAACCGTGAACAGGCCTCAAACCAGCAGAACTGAAGATGTAGGAAGTTCAGCTCCTGTCCTTTACAGAAGGATAATGACAGCACAGCTGTAATGCACTAGCATGCCAGGGGTTAGCATATAATTTAATCAAAGGAAAAAATGTCTCCCTATTATTCTAGCAAGCAAAGATTAAAGGTCTTACATTTGCTTCTAAACAGGACACTGATCCTCACCCTAACATCAAAATTTACCTAAGGAGATTTACATAATCTCTTTGTCCCTCAATCTGCTCACCTTAATCAACCACATCATTATTTAGAAAAATGTGCTTCCATGTGCCCAGTATATTTGCCTACTTCTCACTGCTCATTAACCAAAAATCAACATAAAATGTGGTTTTTTTGATGTACCAGGACTCCAGGTAAATAACTTTCCTAGAACACAGGGGTTCCCAAACTCTGCCTGCGTGTGACAATTTCCATAAAAAGTTTATCCTATTGTAAACCTAGAAACTCCCATCTCCCTTATGCATAGAATCATAGAATGGCCTGGGTTGGAAGGTATCTTAGAGATCATCTAATTCCAAACCCCCTGCCATGGGCAGAAGACAACTTCCATTAGATCAGATTGCTCAGGGCCCCATCCAACCTGGCCTTGAACACTTCCAGGGATGGGGCATGCACAGCTTCTCTGGGCAACCTGTTCCAGTGCCTCACCACCTGTACAGCAAAGAATTTCTTCCTAGTATCTAATCTAAACCTGTCCTCTGTCAGTTTAAAGGCATTCATCAACTACTGTATCTGAATGCACACCACTTTAGCAAAGAGGAAGGAAGGGGACTCCAAGCAGCCATGAAGCCCTTTCATAGGAGACCACCAGCAGGTATTTACCAAAGCATGGTTTTGGTAACACCTTGTGCTCAGAAACACCAGGGCAGTTAGATCATTGATGAGCTTCACCCATACTGTTTTCCTAGCACTTCTGCTGACTTTATGCTAACATAACAAGAAGCAAATCACCCTCATGGCACCTAATTTCAGCTTGGTGATTAGCAAAAAGGCCATAATAATATCTCTCCCTTTGCACAATTTTGAAGTCTCAAGCTCCGGGCCACTTGTGTCAATGAAAAGAGGGGGTTGCTTAGGCAAATGTACTGTTTTTTTTTTTTTTCCCTAAAAGAAAGTGCAAGTAACAAGTGCACTTCTGACATTCATACATACTTCTTCATGTTGATTTTCCAGTAACTTCACCTCTGTAACTGTCACCATTTGACAGACATGTCTGAGCAGAGATGCATTTACTGTCACTGAAGGAATATCTGGCCTATTCCTAAAAGCTTTTCAAGGGTACCGCTAAATAAGATGACCCAATTAACCTAAGAGCTCTTGTATGCCAAAAGCAGGACTTCTTTACTTTCCTCTCTGTGGCACTGGTCCTAGAGGCATGGCAAATTGGGTAACATTTTGTCTATAGATTTGGAGGAAAGAGAAGGTACATCATCACAGACGAGCATCAGCCCAGCACTGACTCCTGATGTGACTACAAGTCTTATCTTCATGCGTACACAAGACACTAGATCAAACTGGTAGTGTTGGATGGTGATGACAAGTGTATGCAATGCTCAATTCAGTTCTCAATCCAGTGCCCAGATAAGCAATAGACTCCAGGTCAATGACTTTGTTCCTAATTGATTTTTTTCCAAGGATTAAACATCTGTGTACAAACACTAAAGTTCTTTAATGCTTTTCCAAATTTTGGACAGTCTTGCATAATCATTTCACAATATTTATAGTGGCAATTTGAGTTTCAACTTAGCTGCTGCTCTTATCTCCTGATTCCACAGCAATGATGAGGTAAAAGGAAAGATGGAGTGGAAACTATTTTGGCACATACAGACACTTTCCCAATGTGCTAAGAAAACCTTTATCTTTCTCCCCTTCATTGTATCTAACAGGTTAAAAGAAGGCATATTCCAGAACATAAGAGCCTGTATTGATAGAAGGAGAATAAACCATGTCCTGTATCTTGATTTTGGAACAATATCTGCTGCATACAATATAACCAAGCTAGGGAAAGACAGTCTAAACAGCTATTTATAGGGGGTACGACAAGGAAAACCATACTGAGAAGGCGACCATCAAAGGTTTACTGCTAAAATGGAAGCCTGTACCAAGGAGCATTTTGCACTAGTTAAATTCCTATTTAACATATTTCATTATGTCCTGGACAGAACCTGTTTTGATTATGATTGGAGAATCAGATAGAAAGCATGCATATTAGATTTACAACTGACACTAATCTGGGAAAGCCTGTGAAATAACTGAGAACAAACTTGGGTTAAGAAAAGAAAACGTAAAAACGTAACAGGAAACAGAACACAGTAGTCATTGTAGCAATCCATGCTGCATCCACATATTACATGTAATTCTATTGTCTTCAGAAGGGATACAGTAGAACTGGAAAAGATTCAGTGAAAGTTGATACAGATGACCAAAAACATGAGATGTGTCTTTATTAAGCCTTTTGACAGACAGGGCAAGACTTGTCAGTCTGAAACAGAAATGACTGAGGAAGGAGGTATCAATGACCTATAAAATTCTGAGTGGCATGAAAAAGGTGAATAGCAAAAAATGATTTATCTTGTTTCAAAGAAAGACCCAGGCAGCATAAAATGGAATTAAGACTGGGTCAGAATAAACAAAAGGAGATCTTTTTTAACATAATGGTTAGTTGAGCTGTGTAGCTCTTTCCCACAGAATGTTTTGCATGCCAGAAGTCGACATTGTTCAAAACTGATTATCAAAATTAATCAAAAAAAAGCTTCATATTGATTTAATCATGTAACTGACTATACTACCAGGAGGCCAACAATCCTTTTGATTATAAAATGATCTAACAATCCCTGCCTGGAAGGCCACAGAAGGAGACTTGCTGAGACTCTTCCTGTACATTTAGTACCACAATTACAGCATGGATAGCCAATCAGACTGCAACACATTTCTCTTCCAAAAACTGTTGTCTTCCCAAATTCTGCAGGTCAATCACCAAGGATAAAACACTTTTTAACAGAGATCAGTTTTACAGCATTATAAGAAAACATGATATGGATTGATCTATTTAGAGACCACTGATGCTTATATTTTGTAAGATGAAGTTGAGTCTTCATATGCTTTTAAGGCTGCAACATGCAGCCAGAAAATCAAAGTTGTTTAACTGGTAAAATCTGTGTGACAAAGCTTATGCTAATGCTGTCAACATATGGAATATGTTGGAATATGCTCAGAGGTACCAAACACATTCAGCAACTTTTAGAAGATTCAGCCTAAAGAAAAAAAAGTGGAGGTTTATGCAAAAGCTTCAAATTGAACAGAAAACACAATTTTTTTTTTTTTTTTTTTTTAAAGCTAGTTAGTATACCTACTAGTGAGGTATGCTAACTGGAGAGGGTTAACTGGATTTACTGTCAGAGTATGCTGATAGGTGATCTAATGAAACTGAAGTTAAGAATTTCAGACTGTGGAAGTGGAAAATATTAAAGGTGCAAATTGAAATATTCAGTCAATGTCACATTGACATATTAAGTTAAATAAGTAATTTAATAAGCTCTATGACCCTTAACTAAACTTAGGCATACTGTTAATGCCTCTGTTCAAACCAATGAGAGACAAAATGTGTACTCAAAGTGCCCTATGAAATGAGTTTTAACAATGCAGCTAAGCACAATGCTGTGATCAGTCAGAACTCAGCCAGCCATATGCAGTCAGTAAGCAGAAAAAGTACATAAACTCACCTGCATGGTGGTTTTTCTTGAGGTAAACATTGTATCACCCAAGTTAAATAGTGTTCACACACTGTTACCTGTGATTTTCTTGGAGTGTTTAGTGCATCACAGGTGAGACTCTTGGTGGCAAATCCGTCCTTTGCAAAATGTCCACTCCTAAAAGACAAGCTCACAATATTTTGTACAAGTAACAGGAAAAATATTCGTCTTTCATCTTTCTTCCTCATTAGGAAATACTCAGGAAAACTTTGGGGAAAAAAAGTAAGATTTAACATCATTGTATTTATTAGGTTCCAAAACAATACACATTCACATCCTTTTGAATACAGTACATTTGGCACAGTAATAATGTTTACGATGAAATAACACTAATGAATGGCAAGAGATTCAAATTACACCCATAAGAAAAAAATTCTGTACAAATAAATCCTCACAATAAAAAAAAACCTACCCCCCCAACTGAATACATTTTATATTTAGCCAGAACTATTCTGCACATAATTTAAAAAGAGGTAATTTTTAAGCCTTTTTGGAGAGAATTATTTTTCACCCTATGGAGAAAAATGTATTTCCATTTTTAAAGTCTGTTTGGGAGGAAAACCAAGAAACAATGGATTCTTTATAATTATTATTAATAATATTTTTGGCATTTTGCACTCATTTTACAAAGAAGAAAAGATTTTACAGAACAGGCAGAAATGTAATAGAATGTCCATTTTTAAGTTATCTTTAAAAAATGTTCAAGGTAACAGACAAACCTTCTGATGTAAACCCAAGGCAGAGGATTTAACTATTTATATTGAAGAAGTATCTGCCCATGCAAAAATTTCTATCTCCTTCACTTTTCTCTTAGTATCCTACCCAACACTGCAGGCACTGAGGCCTCTTGAAATACAAACATTTGCTAATTATCTTCACGTTAGAAAGGGGAATACAGACTACATAGCTTGTGCACAATAGCTTTATGGGATGTTTTTATTCCTTCAAAATAAATGCTCAGAGTTCTGTGTAAAGGCCTCTCGTTGGACAAACAGTAGTGCACTGTCTGGTAACTTGCCTTCCTAGCAGTCTACTCACCTATGGAGAAGAATGCCTTAGCATTGTGATCAGTTCTTGCCTGGATGTCAAAAGCTAACTGTGATGAGAAATAAACAGAGCCAGTGGCGAGACACAAATTGATGGGCAGTTCTACAATATATTTCTAAGAGAGAAAGAAATTTAAATGCTGAGATGATGCAATCATTAAGATGTTTCTGTGCTGGTACTCAGCTCCAGAAGCTAGTCTTTTCCCAGTACAAAAGATTACTGAAGATAAATTAAATTAAACTAAAGGCTTGATCCTTATTACACCTGTAGGCCAGACAACACATTAATTGATATATCATAATATTTAATATTTTGAAATAATCATAAGAATATATATAATAATTACACCTGAGTTTTAAAAACAAAACAAAATGGAACTGAATGGTGTTATCAGTAACAGGCTATGAGCAGCCAGACGCAAAACTGACACAAACTAACTCATCTGGTTGAGACTGAGATTATCTCTTAAAGCCAATGATTCACACTCTGTCCACCACGATTTGTAACATTCCTTTCTCTTTCTGAGCTCTATCATGTCATAATAGAGTTGAAGAGAACTATACAAGAGATTTAGTATAGCTTAATATATGTCTACATCTTTTATAACAAAAACCTCATCTTTCTGACAGTAACTTGAACCAATACACATACAAGAGTATTGCACATGGACGTTATTATAATTATTCTTTCATAGACTAACATTTTAATAGTATGCCTGAACATGCAGCAGTTGATACCTCTATATTCAATGAATTCCACAGGCCTTGCAGCAAACACTATATACAAAATCTCACCTGTACAAAAGGCAAAAAAGCTTCTTTAGTGCCACTTTGCCAATCACAAGTATATATATTTTTGTGCAGCTGGAAATCCATGTGCAACAATTAAAATGGATTCCAATGACCGCTCACTCAGTCCAGTAAAATATATAATAAAATGACCTCAGCGATACATGTACACGAAAAAAAGGAAAAAAATCAAAACCAAAACCAAACCACAGGGTACTCCTGGAAATATAAGTACATAACACTGTTAGCGTATCTACAGGAGGTAACTTCACATTAGTAATATTGTCCACATGAGTTACCATTTCAATTCATACACAAAAAAATATCAATTTACAGCTTTCAATAATGTCAGTTTGTGAATGTTTGATCTTCAGTTTTTAAACACATTTCCACATAATGCATGTGTAGCCTTATTTTGTGTCTTCTAAAAGCAGATTTCTCTCTAGATTTTAAACATAAAACCCAAAAAACACAGTAGTATTATGGTTTTGTAAAAGTGTGCAAAAGTAACACACTGCTGAGAAAATAAATATAAATAAGAAATTATTTATCAACTTAGCTACGATGGAAACGGCAAATTTATAATGTTTATAATTAATTTTTTGTGTAAAATTAACTGTAAACATTTGCAAGCTTGCCATCACATTAAAGGTTCATTTGAAAGGATATTGAATTTGGTAACATGGATAATACACCCAATTGCCTGAAAAACAGTAAAATGGCTTTATATAGCTGTGTTGAAGTACTATAGGCTTTATTGTTTAGCCCTTTGATATCTATCCATGTAGTATCTATTTCTTGCTTTAAATAAAATTTCAGTTATCTTTGTGACTCTTATTCCTAAGAGTTTCCTGTACATTGTATGAGGAATTTCATTAAAAGCCTTAATTGGTGTGCTTCTTTCTCTGGACAACTTTATAGTTTGTACCTCTCCACAATAACTTAAAAATTGAGGATTACACCTCCATGAAGGCAGACTTTGCTTTCCAAAGGGCATCTGAGTACAGCTCTCACCATAACCGCCAGTGCAGAAGAAACAGTTCTCGCCTTCTCAGCTTAAATATGTATTATGATTACACAACGTGGACTGCTAAATTTCCTTTAATACCTTTTAATTCCTTTAATAATTACCTTTAATTTCCTTTTATACCTTCATTTTCTATGGAAAAGATGTGATTTTGTCCTCTGGGAATTCCTATTCTTAGGAATAAGAGAAAAGTTGCAAATAGACGGCAGTGTGTTACATCTACATTTCTGATACAAAATTATTTTGCATTGCTTTGTGAGACAGAAATTAAGAGTGCTTTCAGGTCAGAAGATTAAAGGAAAAAACAATAAATATATACTTTAATTGGGGATATGGGCTCAGGGTAAAAGAAGTAGTTCTTGATCTACTGAGTCTCAGTATTTTGATGATCTCTTCAGAATCACTTCTTGCAGCATCATTCATCTGTCAGCCTAATGTTGTCTATGGCAGTAGCTCTTCTCCAAAATAAGAGAACCCTTTAAATTCTTCTTGATTGATTTGTTTTATAATTGTCTCATCCACTAGTGTTAATACTGGTTCTTCTCGTGTAAAGTCTTGATCAAAGTTATTTACATCCCTTTTGGTTTTCTGAGAAGAAAAATATAAATAAGGTGAATGGTAAAACAGGACAATAAAACAAAAGGTGCTCTCCCTCCTCTCCATCCCCCCAAAAGGCTGAATTTTCTGGAATGATTGAAATAAAAGAGGAGCTACTTCACACAAATAAAAACAGATGTATGAGAGAAGCTACAGGAGCAAGAAATATAAATGAGTTCAGGAGAGGCCACAGAAGCAGTACTATAGATGGGTTCCCAGAGACTTGCGGGTCTCTGACAGGCGAAGGAATAGCAGTATGATGATAAAGCAGGAAGCTGAGATTAGGACTAGTTTAAAAAAGGCTTTGGCACAGTAGGTGGTGTGGTTGTTTCCTCTTAGGTTTGAACATAATCATATCTCATTTCAGAGGCACAGAGTGAACTGATTTAATGGATTCCCCCCAACAAAGACTACTGTTTAAACTCTAAGTTAACCATTTCTTTTATATCAGACTACATCCAGCTTTAAAAATCTGAGGTAAAGCTTGCAACAGCTCTCAATCCAAAATCCTTGAACTCAACATTGGCAACTCAGGTTTCCTAATGCAGCCAAATGTCATCCAGATCACTATGGCAAACTGTGAAATTCTGTCTCCAGAGAAATCCACCTCAGAACTCTTCTTTATTTCAATGGCATCAGGATTTTCCCACTGAAGTATAAAGCACCTCACTCCTTCAGCAAAGCTGGGCCAACAAAGCGCAACTGTACATGTGGGAAAAGAGGTATTAACAGTCTTGGGGAGGCTGCTTAGCTGTCCTCAGGCCACTCAGGGCAGTGACTACCTGTGACCACCCTTTATGAAAAATGCACTTGAGGATACAGCAGAAAACGTTCTCCAAGGTCATTCCTTTGAACTTGCAGTGTTCACATTGTCCACGTTAGAAACACATTTCAGGCACGTACAGGTTCAGGGAATCGCAACAAACAATTTTCTTTACACTCTTTTCCTTGTTTCATGGAATCTAATAGTTACCTGAGTGATACATAATGGAGGCACACTGACACATTGAAAATGAGCTTTGTGTTCATCCTGCACGTGCCTGAGATTAAGATGATACTGGAAATACAATGGCTATTTGACTTGCAAAGTAAAATTATGAAATGACAAAGTTATACATCATGAAGTACATTAATATATTCCAAATTTAATATATACACTTTTTCAATGTAGGTAAACTTTTCTATTACATATATATAAATATATTTTATTCATCAGCTCTACCAAGACACTAAACAGTTTTCTTTCTCACAACTGTTAAATGGTCATAGCAACCTTCACCTACACTGTTTGTAGAAACTTTATAGATATGGGGATAAAAAGCTCTATATAAATGCAAGAGACTGTCACTTGTAAACCAAGTACTTTCTAAGTGTAGACAAACAAAAAAATCCATAACATCTATCTACAGAATTCCATTAAAAGGAAAGGGCTATGGACTTAACAAACATATATATATATATATGTATATATGTTTATATTGTTTACATTTCAAATATTTACTTTGTATATGAAGACCAGACATGAAGTGTATGTGACTCATATAATTGAATTGCATAAGGCATGAGGAACATGGCTTTGGACTTTATGAGGTTTTTTCCAAGTAATTTGGGCAAAACCTGCAAAATTCCATCTCAATTTTTAAAAGCATTACATTGCAACTGCATCTACATTCTTCTTGTTTTCCATCTCCTACAGTAGTATTTTCATACACACAATGAATTTGCCACATGAATAGTCACTAAAGCAGGAGTAAAGTGAATATTTGCAGAAAGTAGAATTCAAATTCAGAACTGTATTTACATGCAAAATAAATGTGACTACACTCACACTTCAACCACTAGCTGTTGAGGGCAAATAAGCTCTGGAGTAGCTGAAAACAAATACAATATATATTTTCAGGTTTTCATACTGAACACATTTGTGAAAAGTGTTATTTCCTTGCTGAAGTTAAAAGAGTAAGATGACAAATTCCTCAAAGCCTATCACAGGCAATTAATTCCCAATAGCTATTTATTGCAGAAAACTATCACTAAGGCTTGTGAAGGTGTTAGATGAAAAAAGAGTGCAGGTCAGTACATAAAAAAAGGTGTCCCAACATTGGTGTACCTAAATGCTATTGATTAAAAATAATTATGCTTCCAATAGAACTTTGAATCCCAAACACTTCTGAAACAACAACCAAAGGTATTTGCTTAGATTTAAAAGCTTGCCATGTCTTAAAAGATGCCTTTGAGACCAAAGGAGGAAATAGAAGTTTTTACTTTCTCAGATTTATAAACAATTCCCTGTGGTTTTGGCAGCATAGATGTAAATCACCCAATTTATTAACAGGACAAACATGGAGCAACTTAAGATTGCAAGGATATGCTAACAGGTCTCTAACTAACAAATTGATGAAGTGAGATTAAACAAATCACAGGGAACAAAAGTGAGTGGATAAGTCATACAAGACCAAAGGTAGAGTTCATAACAACTGCTTTTTTGGAACAGAAAGATTTATTTGAGAAACCCTCCTTAGCAACTTAGGCACTTTCTTCCTGAAGCAATGACTATTTTGCAAGGCTCTATCTGGTAAGACAAAACAGGTCTGGCCACATTTCTGCTACTATTGCTATTTTAATGTACTTGCACTGTGAATACTCTATAGGCCAAGAGCATGAACCAATAAATATACGGTTGCATCATGAGGGCTATGGATGAAGGTATGAAGGGCTGTGGCTGTCTCCTAACAGAGAAGTTGAGACAAGGAAGACCTGCAAGGCAAGGAGAATATACGAAAGGAACAGAGTGCAGCTATTATCCAACTTTGAACATTAAAAAATCATGAAGATAAAAGGAAAGATGTTTAGATTGGCTGCTAAATGCAGCATTTCAAGTGCAGTAATTAAATGGGTGGGATTCTGTTTATTTAGCCTGCAGCTTCTAAGACTCTGGGACACATTGTTTTAAACTTTTCAAACTTTTTTCTGGGTAAGACTTTTCAATTTCAAATGACTGAGGAAACTAGAGTACTAGGAAAGAAGAACGCCCAAAACTACAGCTGTCCTCCAAAATGCACAGAAATTCGATTAGGTTACAGATGCTCCTTTTATTCTCTCTACACTACCCAAGCACCTTGTCTTCAGCTACACAAAAGCAGGGGCACCGCAGCTACCCAAGAGCTTCCAAATGTAGGTGCCAAGTTGCACACTGCACTGAAGCTGCGCTCCTGCAGGCAGCGTGTGGGCAGAGCCTGTGTCTGTCTGTCAGACAGCAGCAGCGCTGCCACAGCTCTGGTAATGACCAAAACTGGCATAACTCCAATTCTAAATCTCATCAGAGAGATGGCTTCTCCACCAGCAGAATCTCTCTGGCAGCGAGAGGGAATAGTGACTCACTACCTCTTGTGCAGGACACGTGCTGGCCAGTTGACCTTTTGCTTTTCTTTTTCCCAGCAGTGCGAATGATTCCCAGGTCTCCTGTCTGAGCAGTGACCTAGTGTGACTTGGGAGACATAATCTGAATAGATGTAACACTTAGGCTGCAGAGATAGAACTCCATGAATTAATAAACCCATATGACTACTACCCATCAAGGATGACAATTTTAAAGTTAAAGTCATGTTTTATTCTGTTCAAATAGATAAAGATACTGGAAACTTTAAAAGACTATCTCTTCATAAAACAGCATTTAATCAGCTTTTGTAGCTGACCTGTACAACTTTGGACAAATAGCTATTGGTTTTTTTGAGTCAAAATGCTCTTTTCTTTTTTCCTCAAATTTCTTCACATATTTACTGAAAGGTGCTGCTAATAAGCACACATTAAAGTGTGGTTTTCTGAACTGCTGTTGTTTTCACTACCTTTTTAACAAAACATTCATTTTCTACCTGCAGCCACAAACTCAAGCTTAAAAAAAACTCTCTAAAATCTGCTTATTAAGCTTTCCAGTGTTAAGGATTACCAACCTTGTCTGTCAGTGATTACTAAATGACTTTATATTAATTTCAACAGTGAAAAAAGAAATCTAAGTCAATGTTCTTATCACTGAAAATACATTTAGAAAGTTAAAACTTGCCATTCCTTCCATTAATTACCTGAATCGAATGTGAATGAGCCTTTGGTATTGAAAAGCCACAAACACCCTTGCAAGAAGGCATCTACCAGAGGGTGCTCCTAACGAGAGAACCCACCAAAGCTTGGACATCTCATCAGCTGTGTCATGAGGCCAAGAGGCTTGGCAAACACTTGTGCTTAAGGAATAAATCAATTCTCCACTTTGGAGACATTAAGAAGTATCTCTCTTTATTCTATTACTTATTTTCATTTAATTTGCAAAAATCACTGAAACTCTTTCAAGTCCATTGCAAGCTCAACAGCTCCAATAATTCGGCTGGAATTGTCCAGCAGCTTCAACGGCTATTCAGACAAAGTAAAAAAAAGATGGCTAGGAAACAACACTGCCACAAAAGACTGGGTTTTGTGTTTTAGTCTGATTGTCCTACAAATTCACATTATGCTGTTTAAATATAACTATAGGAGGCTGCAGCAGCTTTTGGTGTGCAGCTCCAGGGGCACAGGGCAGCAGTGCAGCAGGAACGGGACACACAACAAGAGATATCACTTAATTTTATCCAGCAGTTTGCTTCAGTAAGAAATAATGATTCCCATGTTTGACACAGTATCATCAAGAAGAAATTCTTAGATCAGGATGATAAGAGTTTAAACATTTTGCATTTACCTCATCACTGATTAGATTTTCAGATTATATTGATCAAGACAAATAGAAACTCAAGACATCAAACCAGTTGGTTTGAAGCACAAGGTTATGTGGCTAACCTCACATATCACTGTCCTCTCATTCACCTCTCCTTATTATGATAACAAAAACCGCAGCACAGGCAGAGCTCACTTTGCACCACTGGTTGGATCTCTTTTCATTAAGGTGTAATAGTTTCTAAATATTTGAGACCAACTATAATGAGCACTCACTTTCGCACATAACTCATGCTATATATATGTTTATCCTCAGGATGACTCTTTGCAGTATTTGCATGTCTTGAGAATATATATCAGTATTAGAAGTATTTCCTAGCTTGTCTTACTTCAGAAGATATGAAATACACATTATCAAAATAACTTTATAAGTTATTAAATTTTCTCAGTATGTTAATTGGTCTATTTACACATGGAAGAGTGACAACACATCAGCCATCAGCTGTGATATATTCAACTGAAGTTTATGATGATAAAAAGGCTTTTGAATCCAAGTAGCTTTTACAAGTATACCAACATTCATTACTTCCAAGCAGAGGGTGAGATTTTCTTCTCCTAGATTATGCTTACATTAGATGTAAAGGACACCACTTTAAGTTAAAGCAGTGCGAAACCCCCCACTCAATAAAGATGTTAATAGATAGTGAAACAGTATTTGAAAAGCATGTCAACTTATGCAGTCCATATTTGAATCTGTTATGGAAGTACACAGATATTTAATGAACACCAAGCTAATTCATAAAACTATGAATTTTAAAAGGGATAATTTGTGATACAGTAAGCTGAAACCACCTATATGTTGAAATGGTATGTATCTTTCTTAGGAATGTGAAATAGGAAGGAGAAATAACCTAAACAATTACGGATATAAACACTTAAGGACTGCCTGGCCAGAATGCCAGCCTTTGCATTGCACTTTTACACAGACTTTCTCAAAACAAGAGCCTCCCAAAACCAGCACCACAAAACAAACAGGAAGGCAAACAAAAGCAAACCTCTGCAAGTTCCCTGACAACCACCTTGTGCGTGCAGTCTGGGCAACAAACCTTTTCCAGCAGCCACTGTAAATCTGTTGTCCTCCATGGCCCTGTTTGGGTATGGTTTTAGCATCACCATGAGTACACAGCTCTGAAGTTCTATAGAGCAAATCTGCTTTGTTCACAGCCTGATTGCTACATCACAACAGTTATCTCTGTGCAGGACATTGATAGAGATAGATTTCACAGGAGCTCTAGGGGAGCTCAGCACCAACTTCCCACCTGTGGGTTAGTCCTTTACCCTCAAAATCCATCATGTCCACCTTATCAAGGCTTGCTTCCATTAGGACTCAACTGTGACACAGCCACTGCACATAAGCCATGCTGTGGTAGAATACACGCATTTTTCAAAGTGAAAAAAACTGCAGGGGAAGTGTGCCAACTTTTGAATTCCTACACTATGTTTTCCCCTCATGGTAGGCTTCGTTGCGAGATTTAACCTCATGAGAAACAATTTTATATTTCTTCTCGGGGAGGTGAGAAAATACTAGAAGATACAGTAATAGAACAACCATATGGAAATACCCTTCACCTGCACAATGTGATTCCTATTGCAAATCTGCACTCTGCAGTGCAGATTTTATATGCGTGTCTCTCTAATTCACATTGTATCGGCAAGCTTCCATTGATATTCTCAACTGCTCTAAGGTCATGATCAGCAATGTCACCTCCCCTCTTACATCCTGGCACACATCCAAGATTAGCCCATTTTCAGTTGTGTTCTGAAACTGCATTTCAACCATTGTTATAGCAGAGTTACACGGATCAGGGCTGGTGCACCTGTGAGCACATGCTGAACCACCTGCTGGTGAGTCCTCAAATACATGCATAGAAGCCTCTTGGTCTTCCTGATGCCTAGCACTTTGGCACAAAGGACAAGTTACAGCCAGACAATGGAGATGACTGGCAGAGAACAGAAAAAAGTGAGGCAGGTTCATAAGTTTAGGGCATGTGCTCCTGAAATTTCAGTGGCTTCCAGGAGACATCCCTAAAATCACTGAAAAAATTACCCAAATATAGATAGTCTAACACTGAGGTATTTGACCAGATATTTTCTGTAAAAGATCAATAGATTTATTTTATTTTCCATCACAAAGACAAGGAATAAATTAAGAAGACTGTGATGCTAGTAAATAGATTAATGATGTAATGAAATATTTCAAGACACTCTCTATATCCTGAATAAACACTGACTGCCTGACTTTCCAAAGTTTTATTCTGCCTACAATCATCTACACACTTATTTACAGAAAAGTATCACATTATGGAAACATTCCTGATTATGACATGAAATTGTATAGTAGTATCTTGTGATTCCTCTGTGAAGGAGGCATCAACATGTGGTGCTGAACACAATTAACACCACAGCTTGAAAGGTAAAAGCAACACAGTGGGAGCATCATTCCAAGACTCAGTTACATACTAGAATGCTACACAGTTTTTGGCAAGACTGCCTTCATTTCTGGAAAACTCATGCTCTTTGATGCTCTAGTTAATTAAGAATAAAGCTTTTAGTTTGACTTGGATGATGCACATGAGAGGCTTTCACGCAGCAAAATGGTTTAGCAGGTATTGCCTTATATAACTGGAGAAAGCTGCACAGTGATGATTTAATTCTAAGACTACTGAATTATAAGAGATTATATTTTGTAGTGTAACAATTATTTTTAAGGCTTTGCAAACACAGAGCAAAATAAAGATGTATGTGACTTTAGAAAGCAGCTGAAGATGCTGCCTTTGTTTTTGTTTTTTTTTGGTTTTTTGTTTTTTTTTTTAACTAATGCACATACAAATTGTAGGCTAAATAAATGGCATTGCACGACTATGCACGAATACTTACTGCTGCATCTCAATACGTCTTTTTTGAAACACAGTTTTATTAAAAGAGCACACTATGACATAGCAAAGTTTGTAGTGACAGGAGTTTAATTCTTGGTTCTACAGCTGATCTGCTTTGAGCCTGAGCTTGAGTAATTTTCTTTTAACCATACATCTAATTTTCTTCCTATTTTTGTTTTCCTATACATGCGCTGTGATCTCTCTGTCTATCATTATCTACAATCTCTTGACTGTCTTTCACTTATGTTGCTTTTTGCACAGTGGGAACCCCATCTTGCTGGGAATTTGAGCT
This sequence comes from Climacteris rufus, assembly GCA_013398175.1. Lineage (NCBI taxonomy): Eukaryota > Metazoa > Chordata > Aves > Passeriformes > Climacteridae > Climacteris > Climacteris rufus. Next base: position 795,689 of record VZRZ01004756.1, read on the forward strand.
GTTAGTGCAGACATGATGGCACAAACTCAATCTCTCTTTCTTCTTATTCTTGTCAAATACAAACACAATCTTTCAAATAGTCATGGGCAGTTATAGTCTTCAAAACCTTCTTTTCTATACTCCAGAATTAAGCTAGGAGAATTGTTCTGTAGGTCCTTCACAAACATGAATGTGGCATGCAAGGAACAAGATCTGTACTTAAGATTTTTCATAAATACCTAAACTGAGTGTTCCTCTCATCCCACAGGATTTAACCGTATGACTTCTGGAGCATACTGTTGAGAAGACCAGAAGAAGGTCTGTGCCTACACAGTAACAAAACCCCTTAAAACAGCAGAGCAACATAACAAGAGGAGAGCAGCAGCTAATGAAGTGCTAGGATTCCTTACCATTTAAAGAGGTCTTCCCTGTCCTGCTACAGCAGATAAGTAGCTACACATCAGCTGCTTCAGTTCACCATCTGTCTATAAGTGCATATGCCAAAGGAATTAAATTTTGCACTGCAATGCTGAGCTGTGAACACATACATCGACAAATTTTTGCTGCCAATTTTGGATGAACATCCTAGTAGGACCTAATGCTTGCATTAGCATAGTATACTGCTAAAACAGAAAGTTCTGCATGAGAAATAAACCCAAAGCCAGAGCTCTTTTTATATTCAGTGTTTACTGGACTCCAGCTGTGATGGGACTAGTCATAAATGGCCAGCCTTCAGCGGGTCTTGACTTTTTTTTGATAAATTCCTCTCTACCTTCTGAAAAAGAGCCCAATGCTACTGCTTCTTAATCACCTGGTGTTTTTCCAGTGGCTTTTATTGACATCAGAAACAGGCCCAACCCAGGAGTATTATTTATTATCTACATTAGTATAAAAATAAAATATTTCTGTATGAATTTTAAAGAATGTACATAAGAATGTAAGTAAACATGACAAGATTATTTCACTTAATGGTTTAAATTACTTTATGAAAATTGCACTGGAGATTAAAGCAGCCAGAAAGTGAAACAGAATTTGTGTTTTTCTGGGGAAGCCCAAAAGGAAAGAAGGCACACTCTGGCTGCTTATCACTCTGTCCCACTTAACTATGTACATTTAACAGATGGTTAAATGGACTTAATTATCCAGTATGAAAATATTTCAGTGCCATACAACCAGGACTCAACAAAACAAAACAAATACTGATGGATCCCCAGTATAGAATCAAAAGAAGCATAATAAAAGTTGTTTAACTTATAAATGTTTGGGAACCTGCAGTGCTGGGAAGTAGCTTTCAAACTTCTGTAATTCTAGTGTTGTGGTAACCACATCTAAAAACAGCTGCTGACTGTAGGGATTGATGCTGAAGATTATAAAAAAACCCCGCAAATCATACTAACTGAATGAGAAATTCTGGGAAAACAAAACCTTGTTCATTAAAAAAAAAACAACACTGAACTCCCTTAAAAATACCAGCTCAGTTGTGATTTCTCTAAGCTGCGATACAAGCTGCAAATAGGCTCCTCAAAAGCTATATACCTACACTTTGGGCAAACTTAGCGGTTGCACAAAGTACCAGGTCATTTGAAGCTTTGAAAACCGAGTCCCTTACTTTGTTAAGGGAAGAGGCAGGAGTGTTCAAGACTTCTCTGTCCTGCCCAGCCGTTGCTGGACCGATTGGTCTGAGCGACGCTGCAGGCATAACTATGGCACTGTTTGCTATTTACAAGTGCCTACAGCAAGCTCAGCTGAGATCTTGAACTTCCCTGCCTGACAACAGCCAATGCTGCTCAGTCAGCAGCCACCTGACTAACGCTCCAACCAGCAGCTGAGAAGTGTAACTTCTAGGAGCAATCCAACATTCAGTACTCTGGTTCACGATATCCTGTGGCAGGGGCAGCAAGCAAAAAGAAAAGTTGAACTTGCATGTTGAACACACCATGGCTGTTCATAATAAAAAGTCTGTCTCAAAAGTCCACATCCATTTTTCTTCAGTTTTTCTAAAGGATGTATGTTAACCATTCTGACAAATACAGTCTACCCCATTTCTAAATTTTTTTTGTATACCAGTATTAATCACGATGGTGTCACTCTCAAAAGAAAGCCCACTGTTTTCCTATGCCTGAAATGTCTGCAGCAAGTGGGAAATACATAATGTGCAATGTGTAATAATGGTACATGAGGGTCTGAGGTCTCAAGTTCACTCACCAGTGTTTTGTCTAAGCAGTAACACTTCATGCAAAGGCATGCAGTATAGCCCCTTGCGTGCCCATCTGCTAAATGCTCATTGCCATGCACTGATGACTGAATGGAAATATATTATGAAACTGAAGGGACACCTCAAGGTTATTAGGCCTAAAAGTGGACCTACCTTGACATTTTCCCCATATTGAAGGCCTTACCTTAAAGAGGGACATTCACACTGAAGCAAACTTGAAAAGAGAGAACATTTATACAAAAAGAAATTTACTTGGCCTGTAATTTCCTATGTTCCTTCTGGTGCTATTGAATGATACTGCATTTTACAGGATTTCTTCCCACAGCGTAAAGGCAAAGTCATAACTCTGCATGGATGACGATACAATCTATTGTCACAAAAATGTAGAGGCGTGCCAAAGAACCCCCACCAAAACAGTATCATGACTTCCAAACACCAGGTTAAAAATCCCTCACCAAAAAGTAAAAAAATCTTTGACTGTTAGCACTCATGTATGTAAGTGAATCTGAGATTATAGACCTTATGTTTCAGACTAACATATTGGAAAGTTTTCTCCAGAAATGTGGTCCCTCTTTAAGGATTCCAGCCATATTTCACAGTAAGCAGATGGTTGCTGCAGCAATTTGAACACACACCTCTCTAATTGAAGACATTTATCAGGAGCTGTTCCATGCGGCACCAACCCACGGGGCAGGTGCGGCCTCTGCCTGTTTGTCTGTGCAAACAGCCCAGCTGCACACTCCAGAGGTGCTCATTTGTATTTGCTATTTATTACCCAGCTTCCAAACACTGTGGGCATCCACCTTGTCGTTCAGTCATAGGCAAAGGGTTGCCAAAATTTTGCCAGTTTTTCACTCATTTAGGGGATAGGGAAAAGAAAATTCACGGTTCTCAGTGACTCCATTTGTAACCCACAATCATTGGCTAGGACTAGAATTTCATATTTGGGAATGATTTTATTTCAAACCTTTGCTGCAGTGCAAAACTGAAGGACACATTGCTGGCATCCTTAAGTCAAGACTTAACAAGGGTGTTCAGGTTCACAAAGGAAAGTGCATACAGACAATGTGGCTCAGATAGTGATAACTAAGGGGGGAGGGACTTCCATAATAGTTTATCGTTATCTTAGAGTTACCAGAGCTGAGAGAGGTGCAAATAACTGTAGGAAATTTGAGACTGGGATGAAATCTGCTAACACTGAGGTCTGGTATAGCATGAGAACACTCTTCCAAGGGAAGTCCTAAGCATTCAGTCAGTTTGAAAGCCAGGCTGATCTTGAGCATTTGTTTTTTGACATTTCTTGGTCATATTTTTTGTCTGGCCCAGAAATTTGCATTAAGCATCCTGAGATTACCACCGAGGGGAAATTGAAACATGAAAAGATTAGGTGATGCAGCCTGGACCACATTGTGAGTTTCTAGAAAATTTGATGGAAAAACTTAGATATCTTACAATACTTGGGTCTCTGGTTTTAGCTGCTAGACCAACTCCCTACCCCAAGAAGTCAGAACTGAAGAAGGAACATACAGTTATTCAGAAAATATTCTCAGTGATATAACAGTAGAAACTGAATAGGCTGCAAAATGAAAGAAGTCATATTAGATTACTAGGTCAGCAGCAGCTGTTGTTGCTCCATACCGCAATATACAATTCTGTAATAGACTATCTTGTTCATTTTGTCTCTAATGCTCTTGAGGAAAGTGGGCTTTTAGAATGGAAAACCAAAAAATTATGAATGCATTGAGAAAATTAAAAGAATGTATTGTTCTGTGAAAGCTGCATGTTGACGGTGAATCATTGTAATGCGATTATTTTATTAACTTCATCTCCATAAAGCCACACAATGAATGGATTGCTACAGGCACTGATAAAGCCATTAGTGATGAAACTTCGGCTTAATTGCTAGAAAGAAATACATATGGCAAACATCTGTTTCACCAGACTTTGTATTACCCTCTGGCTCAGAGTTCTTCAGCTTTTTCATGATGAGGACATCTCAGACAAAGTCTTAAATTTTCCCAACCCTGACATCGCCAATAGGGTAGATGAAAATAGCAAGCCTGTCTGTTTGAATGCACATTTCAAGGGCCAACAGTGAAAACTCAATCTCAAAGGACAGGAGTGCTCCTGTAGTGAGACTGTTCTTGCTACATAGTGCCTAACAGTTTCCTCTGTCTCACAACTCTTCACAGCACACTGAGCCACTGTGGCAAAGAAATATTAGTGAGGTTTTGCTGTGTTGGGCTTATGCTACAAAAACCAAGAAGAAAGTCCTCAAAGGGATTGAGCACATATCCTGAGGAAGGGCTAAGAGAGTTGGAGCTGTTAAGCCTGGAGAAGAGGAGGCTCCAGGGAGACCCTATATTGTGGCCTTTGAATGCTTACAGGCGGCTTGAAAGAAAGAAGAGGACAAATTTTTTAGTAGGACCTGTTGCTGTAGGACAAAGGGTAGTGGTTTTAAACTGAAAGAGGGTAGGCTTAAACTAGACATAAGATAGAAATTGCTTATGATGAGGATGGTGAAACACTGGAGCAGGGTGCTCAGATTGGTGATCGATGTCCCATTTCTAGAAACATTCAAGGACAAGCTGAACGTGGCTCTGAGAAACTTGATCTTGTTGATTTGGCTCACTGCAGAGGGATTGGACTAGATGACCTTTACAGGTTCTTTCCAACCCACACCATTCTATGTTTCTATTAAATTGATGCTCATATGAATCTACCACTGACTTCAGCCAAATGAGTAACAAAATTTGGGTAGTGATCTTCCTCCATTCCTGGCAAGAGAGACTGTGATATTGTGCATGTTTTTTGCCACTTATGAACTCATCTCTGAGCTTCACTGGCTGATATTACTGACAAATCAGCAGGCCACAGATTCATTCAGGAAAGCTTACAGCTGGCCAGCTGTGCTCTCAGAAATGGCAGAAAAATTCTTGCAGGGAAAGTCTAACAATACAAAATCCATCAATACACGTTAAAGTTGAAACAGCAATCTGTTTTTAATGCACAGTTTATTATTTGGTATGGATAGACAGAATCATCCCACCATGCCACTAAGCAAGATCCAGTGCACTTACCACCATATCAAAAACTTTGGTAAGAAATTAACCTACTGAACCCTTGTTTTAATTTGTAATATGGCAAATATACTTTGAAAATGGAAATAACCAACTCAACCAAGCCAGAAACATAGCCATGGAAACAGAGAAAGATGGAGAATAGGGAATCACTGAATAGTTTTGAGGTTTTTGTGGTTCTTGGGTAATAATCTATGTTGCAAACCATAGCCTGGCCTTCTGGCTACTGATAATGGAAATTTCATTCTTCAAATGGAATAAAATTCCAGGAAGAATACATGCTCAACATAGGAATAAAGTGCCTCAAAGGGATTTCTGTCTCACAACAGCTGCTCTGGAGAAAAGATAGCTGTCTGCACTAAAATGGTACTTATTTCTTGCATATGCAATTACATATTCATGTCTGCATTCAGGGAAGGATAATGTTATTCAGAAAACTTCAGGACAGAAACTTAGGCTTTAAGAACAGCAAAAATGATCTTCAACAGACACTGCAAGGTTACTGGAGCTTCGATGTAACAAATATCTCCTGCCTAGCTGTTCAAAAGTTTGTTTGATTTCTAATGTACATCCTCCAGAGCTACTACTTTTTTTTCTACACTAGTTTAACATTTATAATAGCTCTACATTGAACAAACTTTCAGTATAGTAAACCATAGTATATATATATGTGTGAAATTAATTTTGCCACTGAAAAGCCTCATGATTCTAGATCTATGGAAGGAAGAGCTGGTAGATAACATGCATCATAGGACTGAGCCCCAGTGCATTTTCACTCCTTTGTATTCTCTATTCCAAGTCATTAACTGGAGGAACAAAGATCCTTCACAGCAGGCTTCAGAGCCACCAAATCTGCTTCCATTGTCTCTACCTAGGACAATGTAGGGTGGCATTTCTGTCACTGCTTAGCAATCTAAACCTCAGCCATTTTTATGAGTCCTCTGTCCGGGGCACTATTGCAAGCCTTCAGAAAACATAGTCAGTGTTTCAAAGCCCTTATGGCAATTTTCATTCCAGGGCTAAACACAGGAAAGAAATTTCAGCTTCCCAAGCATCATTAGAATAATCAAATCATGTACAAACTAGAAGGACATTAATGGTATATTTCTGGTATAATAGGGAACATAATTACATCCATCCACTGTGTGAATGAGATTTAAAAAAAAAAAAAACACCTTCAAAACTCTGGCTAATAAATAGCTATGCAGCATTTTTTCCAAGTGCAGTTGAAAAATTCAGACTTAAGGCTGGCAGAGCTGAAGAGACATACCAGAACTATGGAGAACTACAGGCCTTACATTACCATGTCATATAGCTCCTCAGAAAGTTTATTGTGGCACAGAAAAGATGAAAGGTAAGAGAAAAGTAAACCAGCTGTGCTACTGAAGGGACTTGTGTGCTTTGGGGATCACCAGAGCACTGAGGTAGAACAGACTCAAGGTTTTTTCCGCACAAGCATGTCTATGACCTCCCTTGGCAGATTATTCCATTGTCTGGTGGGACCTCAGTGTTTGATCATTTTCCCTAATGACTTTACTTGCTTAGTGTCGCATTTTATATTGCCCAGAGCTCATTTGAACACATCTTACGTGTTGTTTTCTTTTGAATGTGCTTATGATGTAATCATAAATTTTCCCCCCTTAGTCATCTTAACGGTTGGTCAGAAAATAGAAGACTACCTGTGTAAATATATGCATTCTTGCATGAGCAGACTTTTGTATGTGCATGCAAAACTCCATTTAACTGCACAATTATGCATCTTTCCCAACACCTATGTACACTCACATGTCACATGCAAGAATGCCTATTTTCTGACTAATAATCTGGCCTCTCTTCTCATAGCTCTTTTCACAGAACTAGGCCCACCTCAACCTAAGATGAAAACAATTTTTTTAATCCTCTCTTAACATTACAAGTCACTTTTAAATAATCAACATCCTTTTATTAATACTAAAAGATGTTAAAAAACATAAAACATTCCAAACACAGGCATTAGTTATGTGTTTTCCACAGTTAATCCACAGCTATGGAACAGTTGAGTTTGTTAAACTGAATCAATGAATCTCAATGCTACACCCATAACAGAATTTAGAGAACTCTCTATCTAGATTTTAAAGTAGACTGTATTTCTTCTTCCATCTTCTCTGTATTTTTCAGAGTGAATGCAATCTATTCTAGCTTGGCAAGTATTCAAAGTTACCTTTACAGCATTTGAAATTTATTGCCCTAAATTTATTTGCCATTTTTGAAGTTGAATAATTAATAATTATATTTTATCAGTGTGGTCTTTCTCACCAGCCTAGAGATATGTTACACTTTACTTTCCATCATTCAGTTTTAAGAGGACGAGTTTTGCTCAAAGATTACTATACAACAATAAAATCTAAACAACGGTAAAATTTACACAGTTGGTACAAAACAGCTGATGGATCATAAACATGGATCATAAATATTAAAGGTATGCTCTTTTGAAGGGTAGAAAAGTTGTCAGTAAAAGTTGATATGACCCAGTCACTGGGGAAGGGATCTTAGAGAGAGCAGACTGAGAACATGAAAATAATAAGAGCTACCTGTAACACAGAGTACATATTATCTGAATTTACCACTATAAAAAAAAAAAAGAGTTCAGAAAAAAATCCAAGCATACAGAACTACTAGACTACAGGAATCAAATTTGGTAGAATAAAGAAAATTGGCAGATACGGTATAGAAAGAAGTAGTATGAAAGTCCAACATTACAGAAGTAGTCTAAAGAAAAACGAGAGCAAGTGTAAATAAAGTTGTATAAAATCACCCTAACAATTATTAAGGAGCAGAGAGTTGTCCTAAAAGCTATACAAAGGACTACTCTGAAATAATCTGCAATCACTACTGAACCTGAACTGATTCAACTAGAATACCATGAAAGAAAGCAGAAAAGAGGAAAAGGAACAAAACAACAGGAATTAATGAAATAGGAATGGCTTTACAATATAACAGCAGTGAAATAATAACCAGAAAGAGAAAGAAGCTCCACTGAGAAGGCAGAAGGCATTTATACCAGCAATTAATAAAAATACCTGATATATGAAATGCCTCCTGACTTTTAAGGACTGCCACAGTGGGAGTATTTACAAAAACAATAAAGGCCCCATAAAAACACCTATTGTCAAAGGGCATGGGCATCTTTATCATGAAAGGAAAACAGCCAATTAACAGACTAGATGAAAGGAAACTGGAAACTAGATGCAGGCAAAAGGTGAAAATAATTCTTCAGTTGTGCATTTTGATTTGATAACCGCAGTAACAAAACTCTGATGAATACTGAGCAAAGCAACAAAAATTGTTATGAGATGAAAGGCCAAATTCTTGTGAAAACAGGAAAAGACCTACACAAATGCAATTCAGCTGAACACTGACTATGACTATGTGTAACTATCTGAGGGCTGTGGAATCTGACTGGAAAACAGCTAGTCACAGTGTTAAATTGGCTCCAGATACTAAAGGAATTAATCTGGGGTTTACACTTCCTGCAGCAGGGCAGAGACTTGTACATCAGCTCAGGCACTATGTGCAACCTGGCCACACTTCCAGAGCTGAGCTGGGCACCAGGGTAAGGGACTGGCATGCTCAGTTGGCTGCACCCCTTCCAGAAGATTTCTGCCTGGAGATATGGCATTGTAAGGTTTCCATTCTCCAACAAATACATTAAGAAAACCTTCCTCATGTGATAACACTGTCTTACTATGACTCCTAGAAAGGCATTCACAAGCATCTTTGACTTACAGTTGTCAATCCCTTTGGGCTTTTTCTGCACAGCTACAAAGAGAGAGAAAGATCTCTCCAAGAGTGGGCTCTGAGGAGCTACCTCAGGCTCCTGCTCTGGACGGACAGCCCCTCTTTCACCACCTACACAAGGAACTTGGGGAAATGTGTCTCACTGGACTAAAAGTAAATACATTACATGTAACATACAGCAATTCTTCAAAAACAGAGGGGACTTCTTCACCTCTAAATTTAATTCAGGATTCAGTGTTGAGACCAAATGTATTTATTTTGTTTGTTTGTTTTGCTTTTTGGTTTTTTTAATACCTTTGTAAACTATCTAAAGAAAGAAACAAACAAGTACCTTGACAAACATTGTATTTAGGAACATGCAAAATCAAAAGACGCAAATCAATCTCAAAGGATTTATCAAAAAATTACCTTATTTCACTGTTTAAGCACAAAAGTAACTGCACACATTGTGTGTCATTTGGTTAATTCTAAGTATTTTCATCCAGAGGAAGACTAGAATAAGTAAAGTATTTTTGCCTGGCTTTTGTACTTTCTGCAGGTGAGGCTGCTATTTACAGATTTTTGTTACTTTAAAATAGAAATCCTTGATTATTACCCAGGAAAATGTAAGTACATAAAATTATCTAATCATGATGTTTTTTCCCTAAGAAGCTGTTTTTTCAAGTATCTTCACTTAAAATATCATTGATCACAAATTCTTGTCTTTTACTACAAAATCTAGTGGCCATCAGCAATGCAGAACGGTAAAGAGTTCACACCGAAAGTAGAGACAATATATATCAACTGAAATAATCTTTTCTGGTTAAGGTATCTCTAAGAACAACAACAAAAAAATTAAAACAGGGCCTTGAACTCTCTCATGGTTTATATCACTGAACATGAACATTTTCCTGTGCATTAAATCTATTCTTGACACTTACCTTCACAGAAACAATGACAAAGAAATCTTTTCAGTGCTATTTTTATGTTACTTTTTCAGCCCCCAAATACTGTATCAGGAAATCTCACTTCTCAGAAAAGCTAACAAGTGGAATTGCCAAACCAAGTTTTCTCTGAATGTTATGCAAACTGTTACTTACAATCCGAGGTTTGAAGGGTGGCTTGATTTTCCTTTGCTCTAGAAGAACCCAGTCAATTTCCTTGAAAAATGGATGCTGCTTAATTGCATCTTCCCCATTTTGTGACGCCACACAGCCAAGTCGCTTGTTGGGGTTTTTTGTCATGAACTACAGGGTGGGGAGGGAGAGGAGGGAAAAGTTAAAACATGAATGGCAATGCCTGGAAATAATTTGCAGATCAATTACACACTGTAATTCTTAAAGCCAAGTTTTTAGAGACAGTCCCCTTTTCAGAAGGTTATTTTTTCTGGCCCCCCAAATTTCAGAGGTTCCAGCCAAACTAGTAGATGCAGAGATTCCAAAGTGTAAATTTATTGCAGGAAACCCTTCCAGTTTATTGCTGAGACCTCTTAATTTCATCTGGCTGGAAGTGATAAAGAAATAGATTCTCTTTCAGCATTTCTAGTTCCAGCTTTAGCCAAAAATGCTAGAGGAAAAGAGGAAAATATTAAACCCTCCAGAAACACAGAGTGATCAGTACCTGCAGAAAGCTTCCCTTGAGAAACTCCATGACATAACTTGCATATTCCCATTCATTTTTAGTACGCCATTAGTGTCAGCAACTGGAACTAACTGGTCTCCTCTGGTGAGGCAATTTATAAACTTCTCACTTTTGAAGTATTACTATTCGCTTCAGCAAAAAGCTGTGCAACCGGTGCAAGACATTGATACTGAATGATGGCAGCTCATAATACTTTTCCTCATTTTTCTCTGTTATTTTTTCCTTCTTTTATAATCAATTGCTCTACTTATTCCCTAATTCATGTGGACACAGAACCCTTGCAATTCAAGTAGCAACGAATGCTGCTCTTATACACACACACACAAACATTTTAGACTTAGCTCACGCTTTGCTACAGCTTCATATTCAGCCATTATACAACATTTTAAAATTTTTAAAAAGGAAACAAAATGTAATAATTGTTCAATGCCTTTTTAACCTAAGTATCATATTATGCTATACCTCTGTAGAAAAAAAAAACCTTAGAAAAAAATAAATCACTGCACACCCTTGCTTTACTACTCCAGGTATTAGCTAAGTAGCTACTGCAGCCCTTAAGATGATTTTAGACAGCTAGATCAACCATCCACAGAAGAATATCCTTGCTATAGTTTTCAGGGTATAACATAGATCAGCAAGGCAATTCTGTCCATGGTTCCTGATCTATATGTGTCATTCCAAAGATGATCCTTCTCTTTGGTCTTGTGTTCAACAGCTCTGCAAGTTCTTCTGCAAGTGGACAAGTCATATCTAAACTACAGGCAATATTTTCTACGGGCAGGAGAAACAAAGGTTTTGAAAGGATTACTTGCTTTGGTGAGGTCTCTTGAAAAAAACCACAAAACGCATTCCTACATTCCTCTGCTTTATTTCATCTCCAGGACTGGAGTGAGCAGGCCAGGAACCAGCAGCCACATGGACTGCAGAAACAGAACATTGAAACTACCGGATACACTCTTTGTATCACATAATCCAGGTATCAAAGAAGTAAAATATAATCCTAGTATCTGCCATGTTTTATCTTTGTTTTGAACTGGAGACAGGGAAAGCATCTGGACATGTAATTTTTAAGAAGCCCAGGACATGAAAATGTGACTAGATAGTCCAGTTTAGTGTTGTACTTCACAAATCTCATGAAACTTTGAAAAGGATGATGAGGGAGGACATATTTTAAGAATGAATACTTAAAACTAACAAACAAAATAATCACATGCATATGTGATAAAATAATCTCAAACTTCTAAAGCAGACATTTAATTCCATTAATTTAAGCCCTTTCTATTTCTGAAGCACAGGCTGACATTTATTCCCTGTTTATCAACAGCATCAACAATGATGCAACTGTCAGGACAGATACAGCTGTTAACTGTACTGTGCTGAAGAGATGGTTGCAAATGGAGCTGACAGGCATAGCCATAAGCCTTTTTATTTTCCCATACTAAGGCAGGAACCTCCTTTTCTGAAAGGAGAAGCCTTTTAAGATCAGCATTCCTAGTGACTTAAATGATAACAGGACAAAATATAGCTTGGGGCCTGAATCAAGGATCATTGGGCTCCCCAAATTTTGCTTCTTGAAATAAATCACACAGCTTAAAAACAGAGCTCTGCTTCTGCAGCCAGAGACTGTCATACCAGTACACAGGGAACACACACTGTGAGAACACATCTCTCCATTCCTTGTGAAGAAGCAGAGAGCCAGTTTCAATGAAGAATTGTTTTCCTTACTAGACAGGAAAGAATTTAAATAGCAATTCCTGTCAATCCACAGAAACAGGACTAATAAGATGTGTGGAATTTCATGGGATAAGCAACATGCCACCATGTAATACTGAGTTTTAAAATCATCCTCCTTAGTGTTTTGTTGGAAATAACAGGAAAACTGTTTCTTCAGAAAATAAGACAACATTGTTACTTAATACAAGAGAATGTCTTCTTATTAAAATTTCCTTACATGCCGTTTGAAGGAGTGTAAAAATACACAGTTTCTAAAGAATAAAACTCATGTCTCAAAGCACAATGTGAGGAAATGGAGTGTTCCAAAGTTAATCCCTTGCTACCATTCAGCAGTAAAATACATAGACGCCTCTTTCTTTCCTCTGTTTTTCCTGTTCTTCATTTAACAGAATACAGACAAGTATCAGAGGCAGAACACAAGTTTTAAACAGGTTTCACTCATACAGGCATAGGCAGCAGGTTGCTAAATGTAAGGAAATGTGTTTTATTTATGGTGTAAACTGCCACAGTTCCATAAAGTTATATCAATTTATGCCTAAAAGGCTATGACTACAGCAAGATAGAAATCACCATTTCTACTATCAAAATGTAGACCAAGGAAAACAGTCTCATGAAAATTTATAGAAAAGTCAGCTTTAGAAGAAATTAGAGCAATTAACACCCTTGCACTTACATTCAGAAAAATACACAGCTTATACCTGCAGTCCAATTCTATGTCTCCATTTGTGTCTGGTTAATGAAGGACACGTATAACAGTCATACCTCTCACTCCTTGTATCACCAATGAGGTAACACAGTAAGGCTCTGATTGTTAAATCTATTTCTCCCTTTCCTCTGTACAACAAATACCTTCTTCTAATAGTTACAATGGCTCTCATACTACACACTTAACCCAGGGAGTTATTTGTTACATTTTCCCTTCCACCAAATGTTGTCAGAATAATAGAAAGGTCACTTAACATAGATTCACTCAAGAAGCCTCTGGATGGTAAAGGAACAGACTGTGAAACCAAAACACTACAAAAAATCTCCTGGACTACAATGAAATTCACATGTGGCTATGAAAACTGACATCAACTCTTCCTTTACAATATGCCAGAACAACCCCTGAACCCTGGATATAAGCCTGAATTCTGCAGGTCAAGTCTATACATTTTAATTGCTGAAGCAAAATAATCACTCTGGAAACAGAAATGGCTGCATGAAAGTATCATGTCAGCCAACAAAAAGTAGTCAGAGAGCTATTTGGGGGAGAAGGGAGTATTAATAAATTATCAGCAGTAATAAATCCTCCATGTTCTCACTAAAGTGAACGCAGCAAAAGAGATATTTCAGCAAACATTTTCAAGAGGTTAACTTTGACTTCAGCTTTGAATCACCACCAGAGCATCTCTCTCGCTCAGCTAGGATGAGCCTGAAGATATTTTCATTAAGAGATCAAGATGAGCATTTCTGCAGAATGTGTTAATTGTCCACTGGTGTTAAAAATCACCATTCATTCAAGTTTTATATATAACTTCAAAATAACCCCGTATGAAGATCTCTGCAGGATTTTACACTACCAGCTGCCCTCTTAATTGAAAGTCTCCCTTATTCAAGATGCTGAAAGAAAAATACATGTAAAGGCAGACATTTTACAGTTTCAAATGAATGTGGAAAAATGAAATAAATAAAACCCATGTTATTTAAGACAGAAATCCATCTCAGGTTTTCAAACTATGGGGATTGGCAGACTGCTTCTGTATTGTTTTGCTTTTAATTTTAGGATGATACTAGCACAAAAGGAAGAACTTATGTCAGTGTCATGGTAATGAATGACTTTATAAACCTGACTTTAGAAAGATAGCCTGAAAACTGAAGTTGAGTGACAGAAGTTTCTGATACTGAAAAACACCAACCAGAGCAGAAATAATTACACTAAAGTAAGACTTCTTACCACGTGAACTATAAAATAGAACATGCAGCTGTAAATAAAGGGTTTTCAATCTGTCTTGATGACAGAGGAAGAAAGGCAGAGTGACAGGAAATTCTGTAAGTGGGTTAAATAAAAAACACTGTTTCTTTAATTATGTAGTGCTTCTCCCATTCTAGTGAATATGTGGCATATAAAGTGTCAAAGTGATAGCACAGTTCTAGCTGGTTGGGTTTTCCCTGAAACATGAGTCTGCAGTACACAGATTTATACAGTGTACAACTGCGTGGAACACAAACATTCTGTTCCTTTCCCACAAGCAGTGTAATTTATCCCAGGCCCATTATCCTAACAGTGGCACTCTGAACTGTGCTTGAACTCCCAGCGGTGACTGTTCTCAACAACTTTCAGCAAATTCAATTTTAATCTAGGAAAAAAATCCAACAAACCAACCCTCCAAAAATTCACAAAGACAAGGAAGAAAGCAAGTAATGGAGGACTCACTGCTTTTAAAATGCTGACAGCTTCTTTACTGAGCCAGACTGGATACAATACATCATCGTGAAGGATGGATTCAAAGAGGTCATCTTCATTGTCAGCTTCAAAGGGGGGTTGCCCAGCCATCATTTCGTACATGAGAACACCCAGAGCCCACCAGTCCACTGACGGACCATATTCTAGCTCCTGGAGGATCTAGCATAGAAAAAGAGATTGAATTGAAGAGACAAGTGAGACAACACTCTCATCTGCACATTTGCTATTTCAACCTGATATACCCCTTGTATCCCCCAGTGCCTAAGTAGGACTGAATCCCACACTGATTTCAGTAACAGCAGGCAGGGTTTCTTACCCATGCAATTTGCACTAACACAGCTAAGTGTCAATGAGGTGTTGTTCTCAGAAATACTGATGGAGTTTATCAGTCCCCTGAGTAAAAGACTATGCTTGTGAGCAAAAGAGCTGCGTATCCTTCTAAGCTGTTTAAAGCAGGTTACACTACAGGGGAGAAAAGACCATATATACAAAACAGATTGGTGGAAAATGTGAAACATTTCCTTGTCTCTATCTTGAATAAAACAAACTGACCCAGTAATGTTGCACAGAGATCATCTGAGAGAATTATTCTTGTCCTTTAGGTAGGGCTGAAGGAAGCCAAAAGCATTTTTGTTCAAGTTCCTTTTACAGCATGAAACCACTGTACAATACATGGCTGTAGAACTCACTTTAATTGCACTTGCTTTCAGAAAAACTGGCTACAAATTTTCATGTGGCACAAGTTCAACCTTGTAGCAAATACCTTCAGTGGCAAGTAATAGGTTAGCACGATGGAGTTTTATTGTGGTACTCGCTGTTACAGAAATAGTGTTGTACAAGGAACAAGTTCAATTCTTCTCCCCTTTTCACTGGAAAGAAATTTGCAATTTGGCTGCAATGGTTCAGCATGACAGGGAACCAGGGAAAGTAGAGAGGATGCCTGTTTAAGGTGAAGATGACTGCTTTAAAATTAGTTGGAATGGCAGCAAATCCACCACCTCCTTACACAACACTTAATGTTGCAGTCAGAAGTCCTATGCTTACATACAGCACTGCATGAGCTTAGTGGTGTATCTGGGAATCGAATATAAAACCAATATAAAACCACATTCCATCTTAACATAAAAACAGGAATGAGTTTAACATTTGGATATGCAATCTGGATTCCAAGTGCATTCTTCATTGAATGAAAACTGCATTTTATAGCCACTAAATACAGAAAATTAAATGTATACTTTTCAAGTGTTCTAGGCATTCTTTGGAACTCAGATATTGTAAAGAAAAGGAAATTGAAGCATATCACCATGATGCAAGAGAAATAAAAGCTGAAGATAAACTTCTGCAATTAACATGATAAATCAGAAGCCTCAGTACTGACTACAGCGAAACCAGAATTTCACATAAAAGTTCCCAAGTTCTTATTATTGCTTTTTTCCCAATAATAATTTTCAAAGATTTTGCTAAAGGCCTCAATTAGTACACTGAATCAGAAAAAAAATTAATACAAAACCAGACCCACCACACTGGTATTTATTTTCTTTTAATGCTGGAATACTTTTCAAACTCTGAAAGACACACAATTATATTACGATAGTTTCAAGATGATTCACACCTTTTCAGTTCTGCTGATAAAGCTGGACAGCCATGAACATTAACTTTATGGATTTATGATTTATTGTCTCTAATGAATTTTTCTCTCTGCAAATTTGTGGTTGACAGAAGACAAACCAATGACACTTTTCCATTAAATCAGCACACGGAATCTTCAAGTGGAAAGATGCACAGGTTACTAAACCAACTGAGCAGGCAAAGTCTGCCTAGCAGACTAGTTGTTCAATATTGGTTCATTTTAGGCACTTTGAGATGCATCTCATAATATTAAAATCTAGGATATGTAAAACCCCCACTGTTCTCAGCTATTTCTTTTATCCAATGAACACCTTGAAATGTTGCCAGCCAATATGCGGCATCTATATCTAGTTTCTATCTTTCTGTGCAGGTCTATGAAGTACAATGAGCATAGTATCTTTCACTCACAGATATTTTAAAGACATGAAAATAGTTATATTCCCACAAAGACTGACACCAAACATATTGTTTTCTTCTGTATGAACACGCCCTTCTAAATCTCACTAAAAACAAAAATATTTTTATAACTACGAAAGAATATCAAGGTAGCAATATTCGGTTGCATCTAGCACCTTAAAGGCTGCTAAAAATCACCATAATGATACTGAGGCAGAACTGAGCAAATGGAGAAGAATACTTTTAGTTCTGGGAAACAAATAATAGAGAAAGCATGCTTTGTCACTCCTATCCTCATGGAATGCTGCTTGTGAGCTGTACAGTAACCAATTTCTGCAAGATTAGCTAAGTGAAACTGCAGCAGAATCTAGTCTGTATCTTCTATTGTTTTCATCTACAAGTAAAGAGTACCTAAAATTACACATGTAACAGCCTGATAAATGATAATAGCTGTACTCTTAGTGAAGTGCAAAAGAGTACCTCTGGAGCTATATAGTCAGGCGTGCCACAGAACGTCGTGGTGGTCACTCCATTCAGAATCCCTTCTTTGCACATCCCAAAGTCAGCCAGTTTACAGTGGCCTTCTGCATCCAGAAGAATATTGTCCAGTTTCAGGTCCCTGAAATACAAAGTCCTCAAATTAAATCCACTCTCAAATTTTGATCAAGAGCTCTTGAATTTCATTATAACCTACGGAATATGACAAATAAATGACTTCACAAACACCACTGAGAAACTGTCCTTCACATATGTGCACGAAAAGTTGGTAGCAGTCACTAAACAGACCTAGCTAAAGGCAATAAAAAAAAGAAGCAGGCAATTACAAGGATTTTCTAAGACCAGGCTTTTACTCTCTTTAGCTGCATGAAAGCACAGCTTTCATGTATTCAAGACAGCATAGAAACACTTGGGAAAGACCTCAGTTTCTTGTTTGCTACAAATCTAGCATTCTGTCAATGTGAAATATGTCATTGAAGTCATTCTCTATTTTCTGCATTAGCACTAAGCAAGGAGTACCAATTTATCCACACTGTATCATATGGGTTCAATTAATAGGTACTTTCAAACTTAGATTATTTTGAATTGAATTCATAATCTATGCTAGCAAATACAAGTTCAGATGGCAACAAGAGGGATGAAAAACAATATTCACATCTTTGGGAACGCTATTTTCTGCAGTTTAACCCTGCTCAAAAATAATTTTACAGGAATATTTTGCATTCATTGTTAAATACATTGTAGCATCTGTTTCTGATCACTCGTTGTACAATTGTCTTTGTGTAAAAAACCACACAATCCTCCAGTTATTAAATTGTGTCAGGTCAAAAAAAGTTTGAGAAAAGGATATCCACCTTTCCTGTCTTGCCCTCTGAATATTTTCTAAATATACCATTGATGGTTATTACATGTTCCAACACAATGGGTGCTAGGTACCATTTAACTTACCTGCCACTTGCCTTAGACTTAACTACAAAATAATCTGGAAAGTGAGTGCATAAAAGAACTCTCAATTGCATGAAAAAACCCCACACATTTAAAAACCCTTCATCATGTAGAAATAATAACACAAACATAAAACAAAGGCAAAAAAAATCACCATAATATTGTATGAACCATTTTATTTTTAGATTTTTGTCAAGGCTTTTCAATGCCTCTGCTGTGTATTAAAAATGGATAATAATAAATGAAGGCATTGTATGTCTGAATGCATACAGAGGTGAGAATCAAAAGAAGAACATGTCTTTAGTGGCTTTGTGGACACTTTCTGATCAGAAGTCTTTTTCCTTGAATAACTAGAGATATTGCAAAAGGTGGAATTGATGAAAAAAAAGGTGTGTATGTGTGCATGTAGTCAAGTTCTAAAAGACAGGAGAGGAATAAAATTCTATGCAAGTCTCTGTAAATGAATGTCATCACAAAAGCCTACAAAACAATATGAGATTTTTTGAAAAAATCCCTTATGCCAACAAATTTGACCTGAGTGAGGGATGAGAAGTCTTCACCTTACTCTGAGGATTTCTTCCAGAAAATGTCTCCGTGTCAGACCACAGACTCCAGAACCACAGGCACCAAACACGGTGGAAGCATTCACCCACATTAATTGATTAAACTGCCCTTCCAAGGTTGCAGTATGTTATGAGGTTTTGTAGACGTGTCCAAGGCTGTAGTATACTGGGATTTCCCCAGAAATGTTTTTTCTACCTCTCACCCCAATTTCAGTAGGTGGATTTTATTTTTTTTTTCTTTTGACTCTTGTTAAACATTTTTGAACATGCTGGCCTATAATTCTAAAGAAACTACACAGACCAGCATAAAAATGAGGTATTTCTGGGTCACAGTGGATTTGCTAGTCAAGGTCTGCATAATCATTGCACATCTGTGCAGTAAATCAGAAGCACGTGCAGTAAATTGGAAGCACGGGATGATTGGATCCCTGGATGTGAGTGTAGACATAGGTTGTGCTGTGTACGTTACAGTCATTTGTGCATATAAAAGAAGGCTGACATGGCACAACAAAGTCAGATTTACCTCAGTAACAGTAAAACCACTGTCTCCTACATAAACTAGCTTTATCAGATAAGGTTTATGTAGCTGAAGTATACACTGTCTATAGAAATGTTTGTTGCAACCAATATGCCCTTCATTGCACTTTGTTATCTCCATATCAGCTGCACTGCTTTTGTAGGTCCTCAGTGGTCACCCATGCAAGGCCTTTTGGAGCAGGCTACATATTTTATCATTTCTTAAGGTCATTCATTTCAGGAGTTCCTAAAGAAACCAAGATCCAGCTGGCTACAACAGAACCCCCTACATATAACCATTTAACTCCACAAGTAATCCCCTCTTCTCTGGAAAGTGATTTGCAAGAATTGTCCAACATAATGCCAGGGCAAACAGATATTAACAGCTCTGTGCCTCCCCTGCCCCAAGAAATCACATAAAGAAAATAAAGCTCCCTGTTCCAAAAATCATGCACCATCCCAAAACTGCTCCTTCAGTGAATTACAAATGTTACAATCAGATGACCTGCACTAATACAGGACTATAGCATCATCAAATAAAATGTGATCAAGTACCACAAGACAAGGCTCTTGCAGACTGAAGAAGGAAATCAGCTTGTAGCTGTAACGTTTAACCTACCAAGTGCAGTGTTATCTGGGATGTTCTTTAACTAAGAAAGAATACAAGCTATATTTCAAAAAGTCAAGATGTTCAGATAAAGAAATCAAAGTATAACTATATTTGATGTAATCTTGGAACCATTTTCAGCCACCATCACAACAGACTGTTAGAAGGAACGTCATAATAAATACAATTATGACAACTGATGAAATTTGAGAGGCTGGTTAGAAAAATGGATCCACCTTTATCTGGAGTATTAAGTGTTCATCAAAAGACTCTTAGAAGATATCTTAACTCTGATTGCAGGACTTCCCAGTGCAGCAGGTGACACACTGGAACTGCTAGGACTTAAAGTCATTTAATTTTCATTTAATGCTGCCCATATGCTAGCGATGGACTTGAGTGGAGATACAGTCAGTAACCCAAGGAACTCCTAAGCAAAGAGAAATCTAAACAGTAATAAAGCCCTAACAGTAAGGCACCACATAATGGAAAAGGACAAGATACACACCATTGTCTTTATTGTTTTAAGGATTAGTATAAGACACAGAAATTAGCAATAAAAATTTAATTTGACAGTGGAAAAACAGAATGAACAACCTAAGCCAAGAGAAAATCAGGAAGAGTCTAATTATTAAATACTGACTACCTGTAAAGACCAACAATGAAATTTTAAGCCTATCTATAAAAGCACAAGTCAATTTAACTTTTTTACCATTTACCAAACTATAATCTTACTTGCCAGAAGAAAAAACATCTGGGACCCCTTCATCAAGCCAAAACAGTGCAGTGAAGCCTATAAGCCTCTTCAAAACTCCATTGAAGGCACTGAGGACATCAGCTTAATCACTCACGCAATAATGAAATGTAATACCGGTAGATTTGTGTTATCACAAAGAGTACCAGAGTTTCAAAAGAAATTTGGAAGAGGCTAAAACAACAGCAGTATGACTCCCATCAAAGTACATACGGGAGGTTAAAAGGTAAGCTGGGAGTCTGCCAAAGTGCCAAATTCATAGCTAGCCCACAAGATTATCATAGTCCATAAAAGTGTTTGCACTGAAAATCATTCTGTCAATTTACAGTTGCCAGAGTAAAAAAAACAAAACAAACAAGCAGAAAAAAACTCCCCAAACCAAGAAACCCCACCAAATCCCTCTAATTCTGCAACTTTGGAAAAAGAAATCTTAGTTAACTAAATTAAATATGAGAGTAGGAATAGATAATGTGCTATTTAACAACTCACAGGAAAAGAAAAAAAAAAAACAACAACCAAAACATACAGAGATAAGGAAACAAATGGAAAAGCAACAGAAAAAAAGTTGTCAGGGAAGCTTGTCTTTCCAGAGAAGCAACCTCAATCAAAAAACTCAAAACTTCAACTTTAAGATCCATATTACCCCAGAACTGTTCTAAGAAACAGCCAGCTCTCTTACTCCTCCAAAAGTAAAGTACACAGCCATCTCTGGAATGTAAAATAACTGTCTGTACCGATTGTTCCATTCTGATCCATTCTGTCTTTTATTTGTTTCCTAGTTTTACTGCCGGTTGTCTATCTTTGAATCAGAGCATACCAAATAATACAGTGTCAGCTCAATGACAAAGGTCTATTAAATTCTTCTTTTTCTCATTTTGCACTCCCTTTGTGGGAACTAAGAAAATCCTCTGTGCCTGACAAAATGAGTTCCTACAACCTGAATAATTAATTGCATGCAACTGCAAACAACCTAACCAGTTAAGCCAGGAAAATGCTCAGATTGCTTGAATGCAGCAATGCTACATTAAGCTGTTTCTCTCCTTTGTTATTTTGCCAAGATACTTTGTAAAGTCACTTCAGTTGACTTGAACAGTCATTACATGAAATGTTGTGGGTTGGTTTTCTCTTTTTTTTTTTTTTTT
>VZRZ01004756.1:817650-862756 GCA_013398175.1 Climacteris rufus
TTTTTTTTGTTTTTTTTGTTTTGTTTTCAGAAAGCTTTAAACAGAAATTTAAGCCTTGGTTTCTAATTCTGCGTACCTGCCAGCACCACAATCACCTCAGAAACTGGAATGATTGGCAGGATCTCAAGAAAGAATCAGGATATTAGTTAGGTTTGTGCAAGTTGGAACAGAAGAGCAGGCTGACTATAGGTAACCTGTGAGAAAACTTCCATAATGCTCATTCCTTCCTCCACACGCGAGTGCCATGAGACACTGAGTGCCTTGGCTTCCTACAAAGGTTCTGTGGATGAGTATTTCACAGGACTGGGTTCTTAAAGTCCAGATCCTAACAGTAGTCAGTGAGATAAGCATCTTGTGTGTGTGGCACCGTGTGTCACAAGTGTCATCTAGATAACACACAATTTTCTTGAAAGTAAGGCAGTTAAGCAATTAAGGTGGGTTTGGACAGTAAAATCAGAAAGTCTGCCAAACATCACTAACAGCAGCCTTTCAACACAGTAAACAACAGTGACTAAATAAATACATATTTGAAGAACAAGATCAAGCAGCTGAGAAATATGATCACAAGCTGGTAAGCAACCACTTTACAGTGGCCACTTTACTGCTTCTACTCTGACTGTTGACTGAGCAACATTTCATAGAATGAAGCATAATAATTATTATCTACAAATAACACCACTGGAAGCAAGAATATTTCCTTATAGGGTGGAAGTTAAATGAAGGATTGCACCTTACTAAACACCTATCACTAAACATCAACATTCAGAAAGATCTGAAAGCAACACAAGTCTAAAGTATGGAACTATTGAAAAAACACTTTTTTGGGGTGATTTTCAAAAGCAAAAAACACTTTCAATAGTGTACTTGAAAACATTGCCATTGTTCCCCTGCATGGGAAAATCACATCCTCTCTGCAGGCTTTAAATAGACAAGCTGTTCACACAAGAAACTACAGAAGGTAAAAGAGAAACTTCCTCCAACAACATGGAAAACCATTAGAATCATTCTCTAGTTACTAGTGTTATTGAAATTCATAAATGAAGGCAACACGTTCATTATACCAGTTAGTAATTTCAACAAGATTAATTTTTTTGTCTATTTAATTAAGACTCTACATTCCTAGAAATAATTTCTCACTTACTCAGTGGTATCTAAATGGCTTCTGAGACAAAGATGCTCACTTACAACATCAGGTGTCTCACGTACCCAGCACAAATTTACTCTTTGGTGTCCTCAAAATACTGATAACTAATGCATTAGGTTGCAATTGTAAGCAAGATGGAATTATATATGGAACTAGTCAGAAGACAAAAAGAAAAGTCAACAGTTTAAAAGTTCTGATGTTAGCTTCTTTAGTGATTAGCTCTCACCAACTTAATCTCAGTTTCCATACATAAACAGAACTGACAGATATATTAGGGGACCGTACTTCACCAGTGGATTCTTTTATTGTTCTAAGTATTTTAGTCACAACCTATCAGCAAGGCTGCTTCCTCTCCTGCAACAGATCAGAGATAAATGAGAAAATTCAAACCATACCTACTAAGAAAACACAAACTAATAATAATAAATTTTTTCCCATTTGAAAACCTCAACGGGAAAGGAGGAGACCATACTTTCTGAGGTTACTGAGCATAAACAGGCAATAATTGCAACATTGGTGGATATCAGGTTCTACCAGTGACCTCCCTTATCTATGGAGTAAAAAACAGGACACACACTGGACTGTTCATGCTTTTGAGGGAATTCATGACAGTAGAGCAGTTTGTGCTAGCAGGGAGGAAGTAGTGGGATACCTGAGTGAGACGAATAGTGAGAAAAAGGTGGTTCTGCTGCTTTTGTTGTAGGATATCTCAGTTTTGCCTGTGATTATCTGTGTCTTGGAATTTCTCTGCTTTGCTTTTGTGTTGATCCATTAAGCAAGTACTGAATTTATGATACACATTTTTTGTCACTGTTACATTACTTGATATCATCAAAGAATAAGACAATATATAACACAAACACCGTAGCAGAGCCATCCTCAGTAATTTACAGAAAAATCTGCTGTGCAGATTTGAAAACTGCTACTTTCCAGTGTCAAGTTTGGAATAATTATTCTGATGTGCATCAGTGGGTATAAGTGCTAATGGCAGATTAATTACTATCATAGACTTGGTTTCAAATAAAGCCAGAGATACTGTAATTAATTTTTATTGAAGAAAGCAGTGATAGTTCAGATAACAGGCTAGACTGCTAAATGGGAAATGTTGAATTTTAATGTGACCATAG
The DNA here is from genome assembly GCA_013398175.1 of Climacteris rufus. Lineage (NCBI taxonomy): Eukaryota > Metazoa > Chordata > Aves > Passeriformes > Climacteridae > Climacteris > Climacteris rufus. The sequence continues at coordinate 819,922 of VZRZ01004756.1, forward strand.
TGACACTCTCTTGTCAGGCATGTTTACTTTTTAAAACACACGTTTACTTTCCTTATATAACACAACATTCACCATCCTGCCATTGGCACAAAAAATTTGTGGACTAGGTGGTGGCAGAGATGGGAGGAGGGATGTAGTAAAAGGCAGTTTGCTATCTACCCACCAAAGACATCAGAGGGAGATAAACACATGATCCCAGTCTGTGGCTCTGTAAGCCCCTGTAGGCACAAGTATGGCTTGCATGATATAAGGCTTCACCTGCTCCAGCAGTCCCTACCATTGAGAAACCTTTCAGGTCAGCAAGGTCCCAAAACGGAAAGGAAAGCTGTATGTATTACATGGCCCTAACTGTTTACTGATATCTTAATGACATATTGAACAAAGGTCTAATATTCATTTCCAGGAGCTTAAGGAAACTAATGGCTTTTACAATAGCAGAAAAACATTTTCTATAAAATAATTCTTTATATGGCTTTCTACTGGCTTTGACCGTAACTTTATTACAATTGTCGGTAGCAGCTTAGGACATTACTGTGCCTGATCTGCTTATCTTATTATTCTGAATTTCCTTTAAATAATGTGCAGGCAAATAAATATATTGTACTTAACAGTTTTCCTTTGTATGACTTTTCCTTTCTTATTATTTTCATAATTTTTATTTGTGAACCTAAGTAAAATATGTACAAGTTCAAATATGCATTATGTAAAACAGTCCCTAAAATTGGCTAAGCACAGAAGGGAGCGGTCTCTATTTCTGTTTCAAGAGAAGGTTGCCTTATGCATTCATATCACATTGCCTTATAAACCTCATCTTTCATGACTCCCACACCTGGGAATGCAACAATTTTTCCATGGGTCTGAGATAGGAATGTGATATAGCACTACAATGCTGCCTCTTGACTTCGCCTACTGCCAAAGCCTTGATTTAGACAAGGATGTCTAAATGTAGGATCTCACGGCAACTTTCCCTTTTCATGGCCCACAGGCCTGGAATTTTTGTACCGAAGAAGAACTTTCACAAATGAACTTGACTTTGTATTAGGCCTATTGTATAGGACAAACAACTTGCATCAGAAACTTGCAGCTAAACTAGATAGCAAATTGTTTTCTTATTTTGTAAGGCTTCTTGAGATTTTACAAACTATTTGTGTTTCACTCTGGGGGAAAACACAAACTGTTCAGAGATTTTTGTGAAAGCAGGGTGCAAACAGCCTAGTGCTCCAGCCAGGGACTGGCTCTGCACAGAGCCTGCGCTGCCTTGAGGTCCTGGTCCTGCACGACCCTGCTACCAGCAGTTCTCTCAAGGATTTTCTTCTTTCTTTCTCACTGTCTCTCCTTTGGTTAACCTTTTCCTTGAAAACTTTAGCTGAAAATTTCTTAACTGGCTTTGCATATTCAGGGTGGGAATAACAGGGTGAAATCTGTACTACCACTAATGATATTTACTGTTTCAGCCTCTGCTACAAAGCCCATGTGTTAAGTCATTGCTAAATACATAATGTGATAAAACTTGTCCTCATTGACACCTTGGTGACCTCACTGAAGACAACAGAGGTCCCCAGGCTTAGCCAAGGACTGACTCAAACTGTGGTATTTTACTCTGTGAGGTTCAGTGCTTCATGCTCTTATTCTTGTATCTCAAATAACATAAAAATAAGATTGTGTATTATAACAATAGGTTAGGTGGAGCGCAAACTAAAAGTGCCTACCATGAATGTCCATAATCCTTTAAAAAAAAACAGTACTTAATCGTTATTTGATGAAACCACTTGATGAAAGACAGTGAAAGGGTGGTGTGAAGCTAAAAAAGCTTGTCAGATCAAGTTTTGAAAACTCAATTCTGAAAAAATGTTACCAGAACCTTAGAAAGAAAATTTATCAGTAGACACCCTAATGAAGTGTGGATCTGCTCAAAAGCAATGTTGTTTTTCCTTTTTTTTTCTCAATGACCTTAGTAGGTAGGATGACAAAATCATTATCTGAACAGCAATGCAAGACAAATCATGTAAACAGAAAGAAGAGAGTACTTGCATTTCAGACATACAATTTCTGTGTCTAACCAAAAAGACTGAAATTCTTTCTTCTCTTTCCAACTTTTGGGTGAAGGTTCCTTACACAGAAGAGAAAAACATAGATCTAACAAATGCATGCCTATCTAGGTAGCACCTTGCATTTCTGTAGCAGTTCTCATTCAGCTGTCTCAGCAGTGAAGCCTTGTAACTCTTAATAACCCACTACAAGGAATTATTATCCTACACAGATAACAGGAAAGACAGAATTAAAAGATATAATGTAATCAAGCCCAATTCCATAAATTGTAAAAGTTTACCTTAAACAAGAAAGCAGCTAGAGTTCCGAAACATTTTGTTCTGGTTTTAATTTTCTTTTCTATATTTTCCAGGATTCTGACTAGATCTATGCTATCAGACATTAGAGTTTAATTGAGGTACCATGGTTTGCCCCAGGCTCCCTCCTTGACCATTTCCACAGCTATCTTCAACCAGGTGATTCACAGAACACGTGGGCTGCACAGGTGCCTAATGCAGCCTATTCTTTTCCACTGAATGTAAATGTACTCCAGGAGAAGCAGGATCCTGACTTGGGAGCTTCACTTGTGTTCCTAAAGTTAGGTGAGATGGACCTGAGCCTCTGTGTACATTCAGTATAAGCTGCTTCACAGCTGCCTGTATTCCAGACAGAGATTTCATTCAAATGAATTGCAAAACTTAAATTTTTGTAGGTGAAAGTCAAACAAAGGCAGATTTCTAAAAAATAACTGCATTTATTTGTCTTCTTATTCATGGTGGAATTGCCACACACACAGTTTGTTAAGTTTTTAAGTTATGCCCCCTAGTAATTCTTAATTTTTCTCTCTTAGGTCACAAGGAATTCTCCTGTGCAAAAACTCCCTATATGCACAACCATCAAAAAGTCAGACATCTAATTGCTCTGCTTTGACACACCAAATAAAGGGCTCTAAAGCACTATTATTCTACATTGTTTCAGGCACACAGAGAGAGTATTTTGGAAAAAACAAAACAAAACAAAACAAAAAACCAGAAGAAAAGCTGCTACTGTAATCAGGCACGATTGAAGGCATTTCCTGTATTTTGCTATCAAACTGGTTGTTTTTTCCATTACATAGTAAGTGAACTTTAGTAAGGTCAAGACACCAGAGAAAAACAGGATCAGAATATCTTTAATCAACTAAAGTTGAGTATTTTAGTCTTTCAGTTGTTTAGCCCTGGATCTTATCCGACATCTCCAAATTTCTTCCTTAAATCACAGATACATAAACCAGGTCGTTCTGAATTTATGATTTAGACAGTTGTTTTCAATGGCATTTAACTTGTTACCCTTACACTTCCCCTAGCCTAAAGGTCAATCAACCTCATGCTGTGTAACAAGACCAATATTATTTTAATATGATATAAGTCCAACAGGGGAGATGGGTTTTCATTCACAATCACAAAAAAACTTCCCTTGCTGGAAGCCAATCGTTTCCACCATGGTGACTATTAAGATCAAGTGTGAGTTCTGAAATTAATATTAAAGTCAAAGCTGTGACAGCATACATGAATTTGATCCAATCTTGTATATTGTCATTCTACCGTCATACTAAATGCAGATTATTTTAAGGTATATAGCCCTCTGTCCTGTGCCCTGACCCTATTATTTTTGTAGAGAAAAAGTCTTTCTTTCGTGAACGCCAGATGACATTTTCCTTGTTAATGTAACACAAATGTCAACACCTCCCTAGGAAATGGCCAGTTCCAAGCACATTGTTGACTCACTGAAGAAGGGAAAAACAGGCTATATTAAATCCAGCAATTCTACAGAGAAACCTTCTGAGATATCTGATGTTTCCAGCCATACAGAACTAGTATGGAAGGAGACTTCAACATAGGTGGCAAGTTGCAACAAGAGCCTAGACCCTTCTCCTGGAGAAAAGGTGACCTGCCAAAGATGAGCACAGGCTGATAATCTGTTGCATCAAGTGGTCAAGTGCCAGGAAACAGTTAAAAGGTTGTGCAGTATTAGAGATGCTGAGATGGAGAGAAATAGGTAGTTTCAGAACCATGTTCCTGTGGTGAACATCACAGAGAATGAGGCACCTTGGGCCCTGGCGACCTCCCAAAGCAGGATTCTGCTTCATTCCCCACCCTCCAGCATTCCCACCAAAAACACATATGAAGCTTTAACAGCTGTAGAGATCCACAAGGAGCAAGGTCTTCAAGGAGAAACTGTACCAGCAGCACACAGTGGGTATTGCAAAGAGAAATGATGAAGACTCATAGTGGGTGACTCTCTGTTAAGGGGCACTGAGGAGCCCATCTGGCAGCCTGCCAGGGAGTCACAGGAGCTAAGGTTTGGGATACTCTCAAATTGTACTAGGATGCAATACTCGTCTGTTGCTACTCTTTCTTGTGGGCACAAATGACACCGCAGGCTGGAACCTGGGCCACAAGCAGGGAAGATTGCAGAGCCCTGAGAGGGCAAGCAAAAAGTGTTGGTGTACAAGTTTTCTTTTCTCTTGTTTTACTACTCAGAGGAAAAGATGCAGCCAAAAATAGATGTATAATGCAAATCAACTTCTGACTTTATGGTTGGTGTGGTTGTGAAGATTTTGGCTTTTATGACAATGGGACATTCTTCAGTGACTCTAGCCTGTCAGGGAGGGATGGGATCCACCTGTCTAGAGAAGGCAAGAGAATCTTTGGTAGCAGGCTGGCCACCTTGGTGAGGTGGGCTTTAAGCTGAAGCACTTAGCGGTGGGGTCCAAAGTGGCAACATTCACATCATTGCAACCAAGTGGGCCAATTCAAGCAGGGAGAAACATTTCTTAGCTGACTTCCAAGATAACAAACAAAAGCCCAACCATCTCAAGTGTATGTATATCCATGCACACAGCCTGGGGAACAAACACAAGGAACTGGAGCTCTGTGCCCAGTCAAAAAGTTATGATATCATAGGAATGACTGAAACATGGTGGGACAACTCACATGACTGGAGGACCATGATGGATGGCTATAGGCTGTCACATAAAGACAGGCAGGGAAGAAAAGGAAAAGGTGTCATGCTCTATGTTAAGTAGAAACTTGAATGTATAGAAGTCAACTATGGTGGTTGTGGAAGCTCTATTTAATTCCTTTGAGTCAACATCAGAATGGTTGTCTCCAAGGGAGACATCATAGAATAGGCACCTGCTACCAACCTCCAAATCAAGGCCATAAGACCAAACAAAGCAATATTTGGGTTATTTAAAGCAAGCTTTAGGCCAACAGAACCTGACTCTCATGGATCACTTTAACTACCCAGACATTTGTTGGAAAAAGAATACAGCAGCTCATGTATCATGCATCAAGTTCCTGGAAGACATAGAGAACTGCTTCCTCTTACAAACATTGATGTGCCAACCAGGAATCAGGCACTGCTGGGCTTGCTACTCACAAACCAAGAAAACCTGCTTTGTAATATCTCAGTCAGTGGTCACCTTGGCTGCGATCACAATATTATTGGAGTTTGGGATCTGGCTGAGCATGCTGAAAGTTAGTAGTAAGACAAAGGTATTAGATTGTAGAATAGTAAAATTCAGCTTTCTCAGAGGTCAGTTAGGAGGGATTCCATGGGAAGCTTCCATGGACAATAAAGGAACTAAGCTGGACTGTTTCAAGAACGTTCTTCTGGAAACACGAAATCAGTTCATCCTCTTTAAAGGTGAGGAAAGTTGGCAGAGCAAGAGATTTCCCTTGGCTTAACTGTGAGCTTCTAAGCTTCTGAGCTGAAAAACAAAAAGAGAAGTGTACCAGAGATGGAAAAGACCAAGATCCATTGAGGAGTACAAGGGCATTGCCAGAGCATGCAGACACAGAGTCAGAAAGCAAAAGCTCAGCTCAAGTTGAAACTGGACAGACAGAACAAAAAACACAAGAACGGGTTCTATACGTACCTGAACAATAAGCAGAAATAGAAGGTAAAAATTGTCCTACAGTTAGACAGGACAGGTTCAGTAGTCACCAACAACACTGAAAAGGCAGAAGTTCTGAACACTTTCTTCACGTCTGTCTTCACCAGCACTATTGGATGCCTGGCCTTAGGAAGAACCATCAGTGAAGGAGGAGTTGGTGTGTAAAGCATTACAGGAACTTGACCTCTACAAATCACTGGGCCCTGACAATATTCACTCAAGGTGTTAACGCAGCTGCCTGTCATCATTGCAAGGCTGCTCTCCATAATCTTTGAGAAGTCATGGAGATCCCAGAAGACTGGAAGAAGTCTAATGTCAACCCCATCTACAAGAAGGGCTAAAAGGAGGATCCAGGAAATTACAGGCTCATCAGTCTTAACTTCAGGTCCTGGGAAAGTTATGGAACAAACCCTCCTGGGGGCTATCACAAGTCAGACGAAGCACATGATTGGGAAAAGCCATAACAGATTAGCCAAAGGCAAATTGTGTGCAACAAACCTGATTGCATCCTATGACAGAGTAATCTGCTCGGTTGATGTGGGGTGAGTAGTACGCATTGTCTATCTGCATTTCTCCAAGGCTTTGAATATGGTTTCCCACAGCTTCCTTCTAGAGAAACTGATGTGTCACAGTCTAGACAAGTGGTCCCTATGGCTGGTGGGGAACTGGCTGGCAGGACACACCCAGGGTGGTGATAAATAGTTCCTTTTGGAAATGGCAACTTGTCACAAGTGGGGTCCCCCAGGGATCAATAGTGGTCTTAAGGCTGTTTACTACGTTTACGAGTGATCCACATGATGGGATCAAGTGCACTGTGACAAAGACTGTCAGTACTAAACTGAGTGGGGAAGTGGACACTTTGGAAAGGGAACCACTTTGTAGAAAGACCTGGATATGCTGGAAGAGTGAGCTGACATTATGAAGTTCCACAAAGACAAGTGTAAGGTCTTGCACCTGGGGAAACGTAATCCAGGAATGGAGCACAAATTGGTATCTACCCAGCTGGGGAGTAGCTCTGTGGGAAAGGATCTGAAGGTCCCGGTGGACAACAAGCTCAATGTGAGTGAACAATGTGCTGCTGCAGCAAAGAAAGCCAATGGGACACTGGGTTGCATCAACAATGGCACCACCAAAGAGATGAATGAACAAAGGACTGAGAATCCTGAGAGAATTGGATTGTTCAGCCTTCAGAAGGGAAGGCTCAGGCAAGACCTTATCACCATATTCCAGTATTTAAAAGGAACAAAGAAGTTGGATATTCACTTTTTACAAGGATTCACGTGGGAAACAAAGAACCCACATTAATGTTTTGCTCCTGGAGAGATTCTTATTAGACAGAAGAGGAAAAATTTTCACAATGGGAAAAATCACTCATTGAAACAATCTCCCTAGGGGAGTCGTGGATCCCCCAACATTGGACAGTCTTAAGATTCAGCTGGACAAGGTGCTGGGCTGTCTTGTCTAGACTGCGCTTTTACCAAGAAAGTTTGGATCAGATGGTCCTTTAGGTCCCCTTCCCATCTGATTCACTATCATTCTGTGATTCCCAGCAGCTACAAAGAAAACCTTGTGCTTCCAGTTCCATTACCTAAATGAGAAGATCAGGCTGCCTGAACACTGAGATAAGAAGAGCAACCTTATTTTCTACCTTCTGAAAACAGATGCAAACAATGAAGGCTATGCAGTGCTAATAAAGGTTCTCAATTCCAATGAGGTTGTCTATCAAAAGAAAACTAATGAAAAGAAATCCTCATTTCTCAGGGAAGCAATCAGATCTTCAGCACACTCCAAGATGAGAACACACAGCAAAGATGAAGAGCTCTTCAAATATTACAATCTGCTTGTAAAAGGTAGCACAGTTCTGTTACATCCTTAATGCTGCTTATTTTGTGCTTCTATAAGGAAAAAACAGAACCACTACTAGATTCAGGGGAAAACTGAAAAGACAGCAATGAGGGGAACCTGCTTTGTAACTTGAATTGGTCTTTTTCTTTCATCCTGTTGAGCAAACTCTATATACACACTCTGCAAACTTTTAAAGAAGATGTTTAAAAAAAAAGAAGAATATATTTTAATCTGGCAACCACAACACGGCATACAATAAAATGGCCAAACACGTGATTGGGAGCATATCCTGAAGAAGCCATTAATGCACCAGCATGAGCCAACATTTCAGTGCCTTTTCTACACAAGCCAATGCCCTCTGCACCTTTATGAAGCCCAGAAAGTGTAAAGAATAAGGGTTACTGAAGGTTTTGACATACAATGTTTCTTTTTATAAAATAAACCAATTTATCAGAATCCTCTTCTCTGTGCTCCCAAGGGTGTCCTTAGCAGGGAACAAACACAGCTCGCAGCAGTAAGTAGAGTCCTGTTAAAGCTCCATATCATGTTTCCATGGAGAAAAATGCTTTCTTATACAAAAAAGAAAAAACTCTGCAGTGAACTTTTGTACAGACACTGATTTTTTTTCCAACCTCACTTTGGTCTTTTTAAGGAAAGCCTTTCCAGAGTGGTGCCTGTAATATTACACAGAATGGACTAAATAAATTATAGAGCATAAATTAAATGATATAACATGGCAAGAATGTTGCTTCCAACAAAATGTTTACTTATATGGAATCACTAGAAGATAGATTTTAATAATTTTTGCTTCTATTCTGATTTCAGTAGCATAGTTCACATGCCTAAATATGTTTTTAAACAATCACATGATCTAAACTTGGGAAGGGTATGTAGGCTCTTCATTTAAAATCTTTTCTAATCCTGCTGTATTTATTTGGGATCAAAACAGCAGCAGTCAACAGCAGTTTAACAGATTTCTGCAGATATTCTTGTAAAAACTGTGAGTTAAGTTTATTTTGTCTTTTAACTTTTTAAAAGCATTCTGTTATACAGATAGATTTTTCTGTTTCACAGATCTGTTGAGTTAACAGTTGTCTATTATATGTTATGGAGATTGCTGCAGTGGAGGGATTCTAACAAAATAAAGAGTACTATTTGTCTGTAAAGGGTGAAGAAGATGCTTGAAAAATGGGAGTTGCTTGCCCGTATATGTTGATCTATACATAAAATAAACTCCTAATTCTACTTCCAGACAGAGGTCATAGAAGCTGATGGTTCAAACTCCAAATATTGCTTTGAGATGTAATTAAAAACTGTGATGTATGTTAATACAGAGAGATATATTTTATAAGATAGTCTTAAAATTACAATTGTGTAGCAAATTCAAATAACTTTCTCCCCCAGCCTCTGCCAGAAAGCTGCACAAACACTTCTAGACAATATTTTCATGTGCAGGAAGTCTTGTCCAGCATTGTTTGAAATGTAGCTGCTGCAGCCTTTCCCCATCTCCTCCAGAAAATGTGCTTGCGAACACTACTTTGGCTGTAGTGTCAACTTATAATGTCACAACTTAAAATCTACTTATACAAGGCACCCCATGGTTTTTAATTAATATGAATACAATGGAAAGATGACTCATGGGTTACTCACGTGAAATAAAACATGGCATGACTTAGGAAATTTACAGTGTTTTCATTTTTGCCAACATCAAGGTTAGCTGAATGCTAGAAAAATTTACGTTCAGCTGTGAAGACAGAGAGAATGCTAAGAGAAGGCAACAGTCCAGCCCAAATGCAAGAGGGAGATAGTTCTGAATAAAATATTTGAAAGGCTAACATTTTATTTACATCTCTAACATTTGGTACTTACTGGGTAGTCACTGCATGTTAATACAGCAGTAGGATTACAATACAAACCACTGACCAGTGTGGGCTGTTCTTCAACAATTTTGTCAACATGAAAAAAAAATATTTTGGGCCTGAGGAATTATCTTTGTAACTTCTGCATGCCCTGCCTCTTCCCAGAACTGCTAACCAGACTCTATGTTCTGACAAGATCAGAACTTATCCCATAAAGCTCCCAGAGAGTTATGTGAGCAAAGACCAGGAAGGAACCTAACTATACAGCTTATACAGAAAGTTTAATTAAATTATAATGTACAATAAAGTCTCTTTGTGTCCTTCTGACAGCCTTAAACTGAGCACACTAGGTACAATTTAACTCCATTGTAAAATTGCTTTGCTCTTTTGGTGTCAGAATGAGCTTCTACTGTAAATGAGAGTCATGATTTTTAAAGAAACAATCTCTTCTACACCAGACAGTGGCTTTTTTACACCCATGTCCTGTCATAGTCACATTTATTGCATATTTTTATTATGTATTATCACATTCTGAATTCCAGTTAAAAATACATGAACAAATGAACCTCTGAGAAAGATTATCACAACACTTTTGAAACAGAATGGGAGAGAAGTTGCAGAAATTATACTACAGATCTAAGACATATATATGAAATATTAAACTCAGCATTGCCCAACCCTGAGACAAATATGGGTATTACTTTATAGTCTCTGTAGCCAGGTTATAGTATTAAGACTTGATTGTGTAGCAAACAAAATATTAAGAGGAACTATGATTCTCAAGTCAGACTCATTAAATTATGACACAAAGTGCTCTATTAGCAATGATACAGTTCCACCCCTTACTGCCCACTCAGTCCCAGGCATCAATCCTTCCACTTTTTTTCTACCCCTACGACACCATTGGTGTAATTAGGCAAACATAACTGTGTTTGATGGCTTTTAAAATGGATTCTTTTTAAAGGTGTGTAAATAATAAACCGCATTTTATATGGCATAATTTTTTTTATTTTAGCATAATCTCACTTGGATTTGGTTTATACAGACAACTGTTTTGCCCTAACTAAGAGCACACATATCTGAGCTAGGGGAGAAAAGTCTGTAGAGGTAGTAAGTTGTATCAGATTTGTCACCAAATTATCTCTGGCTTTATAAGATACAGTTCACTTATAGCAGTTAATGTTTTGTTGTTATTACTACACAGAGAATTTCCAGGATGCAGTTTCAAAATTTCTTCAAACCCTCTTGCTCATGGACAAAACAACTCCTCAACCTGCAGATGTTTTACAAATCATGGTAAAATCCTCCTCCTCTTGGGACACCCACAGAAACCCAAAACTTCTGTCCTACTGTGTGTGCAAGTAGACCCCTAGCTCTGATCTTGTGGAGGCTGACAAAGCATCCCCTCCTTTTTCCCTCATGAATTTTTCAAAGGTGAAAACCAAACCAACCTAAAACTCAGGGTTGTCCAAAGGGTTTCCTCTCCCCTCTGCTTGGGGCATATCTTCAGTGTCTGTGGAAGTTAGCTTACAGGGTTTTAGCAGAGGCAGCTTCAAGAAGCTTGCAGTGGAGTGCCTTCAGCCTTGTGCCAAGGCATACGCTACTAAGCCACTCTCTACTTTCCTCATGCACAATCTGAGGATCCCTTTATGCTAGCACATATTTAAAGACTTTCATATAAATGAGAATCAGAGCCTCCTTATAATAATTATGGCCCCTTTGGACCCATTACAGCTTATCAGCAAATGAACTGGCAGACATTTGGTATGCCTTTTATATCCTCAGTATACAGTACCATAAACACTTGCTGTCCTCTATGCAGATACACACTCAGGCAGTTTCTTAAGTGCCTACTATTTTTGTTCTACAAGTACTCCTTTAGACCTCTTTCAGATTTATTGATGTTTAGAAGCTTTTAAATATCCATTACCCACTTAATTTACCATAGCAATTCTATCTGACTCATTATTTGTGTTAGAATATATTTAGGCATTTTTTTAAACAGGTGTTAATAGACCATAGGATCTCCCTTGGAAACCCTATAATAAACCAAGTAAATAATTGGTTAAGTGCTATAATATTTATTTGTGACCACTTAGTTTTATCCTCTATATTCCATGTTTTGAGTGTATGAAGTTCCTCTGTTAAGGTTATTAGTGACCAAGCTTTCTTTGGTTGATTTTTTTAGGGTACTGCTTCTGGTATTACTCAGTTTCATACCAAGGTGCACCAATACTGACTGCTATACTGCTATACTGTTGAAGCCATCCCATCCTTCCCTTCCCTTGAAGGGGCAATCACATGTTCTAATATGCAATACCTTGTGAAGAATACTTTTATAACTGCCACTGTCAAATTTATGTGGGAAAAATGCACACAAATGCAGGTACTCTTTGCATTTGGCAAGCTTTGAAGAATGATATTTTCTGTGTCTTCCATGTATCAGGAGAAGGAAATTGAAGTCTGGAGGAAAAAGCACACATGTCAATACGAGCACTGTTTCTGGTCTCCCACATTTCTTTCTCTCTCTCTGCTGTTTCCTAAGACTGACTACTAGAAAAAAATTCTGGAAGCAGAAGGCAAGAAGTGAAGACCCATCGGGTGTGTACATTGTGAGCAGTGCTGCTTGGGCTTTTCATATGCCTCTCTTCTCATAAGATGGATACTACTGTAGAAATTTTTTTGAATCTAAAATATTATACCCCCATCATAAGTGGTCTTGGGGAGTCAAAATTCAAATTGGCAGTGGGAATAAAATGTCTCTCCCTGGTGCCATCCATCCCTGGGTATATAACAGTGCAGAAACCACACTATCTCCCAGCCTGGTAAAAGCTGGCCTTGGCATCACTGCTATTCCCTCTTAGCCCTGCTCCACATCTGCCTCCTCCACATGTACTCAGTGCCGCTGAGATGATGAAGACTCCTACTTCTAATTATTCCTCCTGCCGTCTGCTGCTCCAGGCAGCTGCTTGTTCGGTGACACATTGCCAGTCAAGGAGAGGAGCAGGCATTACTTCTGGCACAAGAAGTGATTTATTACCACTCTGGCCTTATTACCCCTTACCTTTTTGCTCATTTTCAGCACTGTCGTGGCCACCTGAATAATTTTGTTCTACCTTCTGATTCCGTCAGATAGACTTCACCTCGTCTGTTCAAGGTCCTTCTGATGTAATCCTACCACTGTTTATTCTGGTATCAGGAGAGACCTTGGTGCACTCCCCAAAATGCTGAGGTTCTTGCTAGCTGTATTTTCTCTGTTTTAGTTTGTTAGGCCTATTTAGTTAATCTCCTAGTGAACAATATTTCTGTTTTCTTCCACTATACTACAAGTTGTCAGCTAAACAGACATTTTTAAAGTTTTCAAAGGATTCGGTGATAACTCAGTTATGTCAGGTTTTGGATTGGCTAAATTCTAATTTTTCACTGCCTTTTGCAGTGCTAAGCAAAAGAACATATGGCTTTTAATACCAGTGCATTCTCAAAAGTGATGGTTTGCTCTCTTAAAACAAACACAAGGTCCCAAATCTTTCTGGAAGCTGCACATGTCATGCATATGAACAGTTTCACAATCAAAATCAGCCTTTGATTAGTGATCTGCATGCAGGAATGTTTGCTGGAGCAGCATCTAAGTGATAAGCTCTTATACAACAAGGAGGTGGATAAAAGAGGGGGTGGGAAGATGGGCAAAGAGGATAAATACAAACCTTGAGCCAAAAGTAGCAAGGCTCAGACCAAAAAATAGAAATTGTATGTAATCGTCTTTACTGAAGGGTATCATCCAAATTTTCCTTTAAGGTTGTTTAGCATTTTTGCCATCGTTATTAAAAAAAACCCAACTAAACAGAGTTCCTTACAGGTTATCATCTAACGTTTTCTGTTACTCCCCAGCTTCACAGCCCAGAAAGCCAGTTGTATCCTGGGCTGCATCCAAAGCACTGTGCGCAGCAGGCAAGGGAGGGGATTTTGCCCCTTTACTCCCCTCTGGTGAGACCCCAGCTGGAATCCAGCTGGGCCCCACTGCATCCAGCTCTGGGGTCCCCAGCACAGGAAAGGCAGTGACCTGTTGGACAGAGTCAACAGGAGGCCACCAGGATGATCAGAGGGATGGAGCACCTCTCCTATGAGGAAAGGCTGAGAGAATTGGGATTGTGCAGCCTGAGAAAGAGAAGGTTTCAGGATGATGTGACTGTGGCCTTCCAGTACCTGAAGGGAACCTACAAGAAAGATGGAGGGAGACTATTTACAACAGCATGTAGTGACAGGACAAGGGGGAATGGCTCAAAAACTGAGAGTATTTTTAGATTAGGTATTAGAAAGAAAATTTCTACCATGAGAGCAGGGAGCCACTGGAACAGGTTGCCCAGAGAAGTTGTGGATGGTTCATCCCTGGAAATGTTCAAGACCAGGCTGAATGGGGCTCTGAGCAATCTGGTCTAGTGGGAGGTGTCCCTGTCCATGGCAGGGCAGTTGGAACTTGATGATCTTTAAGGTACCTTCCAACCCAAACCATTTTATGGTTCTGTTATTCTGTGATTCTTTGTTGAGAGAAGCATCTCAAGAGCACAACAAATCTTTGTTTAAATGCCTGTCACCTCAGAGCCACGTTTGCTGTGCACTTCTCCGTGTTACTATGAAACTTTGGCAGATGCATTCAATAGCATGCAAAAAGGCAAAGCCTCACCCTTAATGTGACATAGTTTCAACACCACTGCAACTGGATTATACAAATATTTTTCATTGTTTGAAGACAAACATGACTGAAGGGCACAGTAAAATTCAGTTCTAACTTTTGCCTGTTAGGAGCAGAATTACATGTAGGAAGCACTGTCAGATTTTTAATGCACTGCGAAACAGAAAGCATTCTCTTTCTTCTCTTAGAAAATTGTTTGCAGAGTATGATTTTGTTTGGAACTGGTGTACATGATTCTGCAGAAACATTGCTGTGTCTCAGCAGTTTAGGAAAACTGCTGGGTTTGCCCTGTATCAGTACAGTTCAGCTTCACATGTGCTGCAGCTCTAGTGGATTTTTGTGTATGTTTTCTCTCCGTTAAAATCTTCTTATCAAATGCTGAGAGATAACACACATTTCTTCCTGTTATAAAATAAAGACACAAACATCAATCATCTAAAATCAGTGACATTCACTCAGAAATAAATACAAATCTGTTCTGTAACATTTCACTGCTATTATCTGTTGAGAGGCACTGTCGCCCTTTCTACTGAGGGTACCGGAACATGGCTGCCCTCACAGGAATGTAAACTTGGCATTAACCCTGGCAGATTCCCACTCTCTGCTCACTCTCATTTAACATTAACTCACTCCTATACTGTTATCAGAAGGCAAAGGTCATAGCTTTATTTACACAATACAGCACTATACAAACGGTCATTAAACAAGAAAATATTGCACCAAATAAACATGAAGCAAAAAAACAATGCTGACCTCTCTACCAGGAACTCCCCCTGGAAGTACCTCATCATTCCCCAAATAAGGTCAATGGTGCTGGATACTTCTAAATATTAACTGCCCGGCACTGCCCCTCCACATACCCAACTCCCACACAACAGCCAACTAAGGATTTTTTTTATGTTCCAAACCCAGGAGAAATTTAGAAAGCATTCTACTGTTGGCAAGACCATGTGGTTCATATCCTATTCCCACAGCCTTTACTCATCCTTCCACAGCTGGAAACCTTGTCAAAGGCTCTCCTATATGACAGAGCCTTTAGCACAATACATAAGCTGGGCAGATGGCAGGGTGGACTCCCTTGGTCCGAATGCCAGAAGCCTGGGAACCAACCCTCCTTCCTGCTTCTCATCTCCCTCAGCTCCGCTCCTCTCCACCCCAGCCCTCTGCTTTTTCCTGCGGGGAAGACATCCTGCTTATTTATGCATTTCAGAACTGCTGGCCTGTCTAGATCCAGCAATAAAAAGTGCAAAGAGGGCAGGAGGCCACTTAGTAAAATCCCATTGGAGCTCATGTTCAGTTTTGGAAACTAGACTGGGCAGAGAAGAGAACATGGATGTAGTCCAGGGCACAAACCCAGCCAGGAGCACTGGTCAGGTGGCACAGCTTGGGCAGCGGTCCCTGGAGACATTGGGACTCTAGACACACCTGCTACAGCACAATTCACTCCTTGCCTCCTATTTTTACTGAAGGTGATGGAAATAGTTTGTTGCTCACTCAGACCAGAAGAAAACTATACCTTCTCTGTAGCAGACTCCTGAAACAGGCAGGTTGTGTGGAGAAGGGCTTGTGTTCAGTATATTCCTGTGCTTAGGTGTGAATATGCCAGATAAGGGTACAAGATCTTGCTCTCTTTCATGGACCGTAGCTAAAGCACCAATTTAACCTTTAACTATTCAGAATTGCAGTAAGATGATCTTTACATACTTAAATTTAAAAAAAAAACTCCACATATAGTTAAAAAAAAAGTAAATAGAGGGGAGGGGAATTTTATTTGGCTGCTGCCACTCAGAAATAACACAGTAAAGTAACTTGGGAGAAGGATGACATCTAACATGTTAACCACTGACCATGCAACATTTTCATCAGTGTAAATATAACTCCTCATTACTTTGCCAAGGTTGCACTGAATCATACAACCACCAATGAAGTCAGACTTTCTAAATAAATATTCTTATTTCACATAAAAACACACTAATGAGAGTGCTTTTAATTCCAGGTAGTTCTTTCTTAAACATTGGTGTGTGTTGCCCTGATAAACAGGAATGCTGGGAAAACTGATCATCCAGGGAAAAATTCAGTTAGTGTTCAAACAAGTTCCTAGGGTAGTTGTGTACGGAAAAACCCGGAGGTACTGAAGGGTTGGCATCAGCATATTTATATTCACATTTGCCTCAATTCAGTGTTAATAAATCCTTCATCACGACCAACACATTAATTACAGAGTGCAGAGAGCCTCAGAAAGCTCCAGCAAGTTACAGGCTGGTTTATTACTTCATATTGCTGAGGAACATAATAACCCATAGTTATGAATAAGGATTCCAACATGACCAGGTGCTGTATGATTTCTAGGCAACATTTCACAGACCCCACATTTGAAACCAAAACAATTAGCCAGTCCAAAGCAGCTGACTCTAATTTCCCAGTTCAGATGTTTTTCATCCTCTCAGGTGAACTGAAATTATGTACATTCAGTTTCTTTCTTCTGTGTTTCAGAGAGCACTTGAATGATTCTGGAGGATGCCAGAGATCAAGCAACATGCAACTACTGAAACAGTGTCTACAGCTCACACAGTTACTTCCTAAATCATATATGAATTGGGGACACCATCATTTATGTTTGTGAAGTGGTACCCCATTCTAGTGCTGACGACCTCTGCCTGAGGGGGACAACAGTTCTTTGTAGGTGTTTCAGGCCAGAGAGGGCCACTTGTGTCACCTCACTTGAACTCCTACAATGAGAGCCAGAGACAGCCACCCAGGTACTCCTGACCTCAGCCCAGCAACTGCAAGTGAAACCAGAATATGCCAAATTTACATATATCTGCAGAAAGTGCACAGGAACGTTGAAAGTCAGTACAAGAGGGGAGTATGGAACTGACAGTTTCTTAACACACACACCTTTGGTTGCATCTTCCCTATATGAGAACATATACTAATATATTTTATATATAAATTATATATATTAATATAGTATGATATCTGACTTTAAATATACCAGACTCCAGGGGCAATTGACACTGAACATAGTCCACAACCTTTCATCACCAAGTTCAAACTCCAGTTCAGCTCACAGGCAAAATCAAAATGAGATTCATAGTCTAGTTCTTAATTCCTGAAGCTTGGATAAACTTTTTCAAAGTGGTGCAATTGCAATTGCATAACACAAACAAGGACAAGTGCCAGAAACTGCGACTGAAACTTCTCTAGTGTCTGACTGACTCTACTTGTATTATCAGGCCCCAGCCTGACATGTGCCTCAATAGCTGAATGCCAGATGAGAGGGAAGGTGGCAGGGATAATGCAAATATTTTTATTAAGCTGTTGAAGTGTTTTTGACACAACAGTAACACCATGCCTTTAAAAATGCCACACTGAAAATTATCCTAAAGTTTATCTATCATACAAGATGCATTTAGTAACAGTAATATCTTTATACATAAAAATTGTGAGGTTCATCTTTATTTCCAACATGAACTCAATAAACAAAGGGAAGATATGTAATTCAAATGATCACACCGGTAATTGGACAAGTCTGGGAACAACTGTTGGGCCAGCTGCAAAGATGTGAACTCAGAAAATAATTTCTATTGCCAAACAGGGAGCTAGCTTTCTCTTTGAACTTCAGGGGAAACGAGGATAAACCAGTTATTATAAAAGATGATCATTTAGTATCATCATAACACTTTCTAAAAATCTAACCAACAAGCCAAAGCATGAGCTAAAGCTAGTTATTTACTTCCAAAAATATAACTATGTTTAGTTCCAAACAAATGCTTCCACATACATGGCTGAAAAAAGATCAGAAGGTATAGCAGCTATTTTGAAACCTACATTTCCATCAAACATCTTAGTTTATTTATATATTCCACACTTTCCTTGAAGTAGTGCCCACACAAGCAGCATTTCCCACTTTGGAGAATAACCATTAATTTCACACCACAATGTTTTTTCTAGAGATATAATTACACAGAAGACAAGTATTCTTTATTAAAATATCTGAAGTCATGTTAGGCAGTTATGACTGGTAGTTATTCAGGAGCATAGTTCTTTTTATTTTCTTTTTTTTTTCTTTCCCTTTTCTTTCCTTGTTTGCCAGCTAAGAAGAGCTTTGGAAATGTAAAGGAGTGACTTGATCCCAGCGCATTTTTAACACTATAGTAAATAATGCAGTGAGGTATGGAATAATTAGGCTGTGCAATAAACTATTCTGTGCAAGACAACTATTTTAACATATGCTTGACATCAACAAATGCATTCTCCCAGGGCCTGGCACATTGTGAATGAATTGTGACATTTTCTTATGACTAGTTCTTTTAAAATAATCTCTAACTTCTTCCTTCTACTTGTATTTTATAGAGTAACTGGGATGTACATTTTGCAAATAGTTGAAGCTCCTGGTATTCCACAGTTTGGAAAATGAATTATTCTTACAGTCATAGCTATGTTGAGATACAAATATCTACGTCAAAACAATATACAATTGAATCTGTTCCTAATTTCTTCCTGTTGCTTTTTATGGTTTATACTTTCATCCTACATCTCATGCTATTTCTCTTTTGTCTCTTCTGATAATACACCCAGTATAACATTCCATTTAGAACTTCAGTGACACACTCTAACATGCAAAAGACATATCAGCATAGTGTCTGAATCAGAAGTTGTGAGTCCACTATAAAGCCTAAATTATGAAGCATTGTCTCAGAATGACACTTCTCTTGTGATGGAAGTGTTCTGCTGACAAAGTCTTAGAAAGAACACAGGCACATGAAGCAATTCAACAAAGCAGCCAGCTAGGAGCCAACACACAGCAGAAGCTACGTATAGGACAAGGGAAAAGAGGTGGGAAAGAAAAAGAGTAGAGAGAGAAGAGGATGTGTGTCAAAGGATGGGAGCAGCAAGGAACAGGGGTGAATGAATGCACATTCATATAAAGAAGGGAGAGGTAATTTTATACCAATTCTTGCTTGCTGGTTCACAGAAATCATTAAACTGACTGCTAATTACAAAATGTGTGCCTCCAATTTCCAGGAAGAGGAAATTAGCTCAAGTATTTTGTGCAAACAAATCCTCAAAATCCTTCAGGTTTTAAAGTGCCAAGTTTATCTCTTTCCCTTATGACAGATACTTACAAATTCTGAAGCTGCCACATTCTATTATGTGAATGTACAAATACCTAGCTATAGAAATAAATGCAGACAATGAATAGGAAATTCGATATGGGCAGGAAAGGTAAGAAATGTGTTGGGATCTTCAGCTCTTGAAAACAAACCCATGTGAAGTTTTAGGGCTGAAAGTACAACCCAGAAAGCAAACATCATACCAGTGTTAATAAAATATGGAGATTAAGAGCTGCAGCTAGCAAAGAGTTTTATAAAGAAAAATAGATTTTTGAGGAAAAGACCACTTTTACAGAGATTTATTTTTCTCAGTTGTGATGTCCTGCTGTTTGCTATGTCTTTGGAAAGGACACGCCTCTGAAAAATTTCCCTTTGAATCCCTTTGTATGTGGGAAAGCCAATTGCTTCTGATGGAACTTACCACTCAGTCCTGGTTACTAAACATTTAAAAATCCCTTCTCAATTTCTACTACTCTTAAGACCTGCCATGATATGAATCCAGGGATGTGACAAATTCCACAGTCACCACAAGTCAGTGTTTCTGCTCATGAAATCTGAACTGTCTGTCCCTGAGATGACTGCCTCAAATCAAAACTGATAACCTGAAACAGGGTGGGAATATTAACAGAATAAGAGAGCTCAGTTAGATCTGAATAACCCAGTGTTTTTACTAGACAGGCCACATTTATATTTCAAAATCTGTTAAGCATGCTGCTTGTGAAAGCCTGAATTTATCTCAAGCAATAACAGGCTGCTAAAAATAAATAAAAACAGAGAGGAAGTGTGAAATGACAAGATAAAGGATTTAATAAACACATTAACATCAGGGTGAAATTTTTCAAAGCAAATCCTTACTTTCAATAAAAAAGCCTATCCCTAAATGCATTCTTCATCCCAGCACAACAATATGCACTTTTGTGTGTGTGTGCATGGGTGTTGAAGATTAGAGACTGAGGCCAGTGGGGGAGGTTCAAATAGATGCAGGGCACCCACAAGCAAATCAGAATTGTCTCCAAAGAGCCACTTCCTGCTGGTGACTAAGCCTTCATCCAAACAGTCAAGAGGAAGGGGCATAAGCAAAGCATTGCAAACGACCATCCCGATTGTATCAGAGTGGAGACAACTAAGACAAACAAACTCAGGAAGTGGCAGGGAGTTAGAAACCGAGAGGAAATCTATGGCACAGAGAGGAAAGTGAAGAGATTGCGCTGGTCTGCAGAAAGGTCACCTCTAGGTCACACTGTGCCAAGCTTTTTCAAACCCACTTTATTTGGAGTAGAACACAAAACTGGCACACACAGCTGGCGACTGCTGCAGAGGCTATTCAAATGTTAACATTCTCAATGATAAACAGCCAAAAAAAAGTTCTGTGTAAGCAAATTGGAACAAACAACTAATCTAAATCTGGTTGCTAAGAGACAGAGGATTTCAGCCAAAACCAGCCTGAAGCCTCAAGAATACTTTCTTTTTGATCAAAAAAAGTACCTGTAGATGACGCCATGTTGGTGAAGAAACATGAGTGCTGATGTGACCTCTGCAGCATAAAAGCGGGATCGAGGTTCGTCAAATTTGCGTGAGCGCTGGATTTGAAACATTAGGTCTCCTCCATTTACATATTCCATGACGAAAAAGAGGCGGTCCTGAAATTAATTAAACAGTGCTATTTAGCTAATTTCTTTTAGTGACACAAAGGCCTGCTTGAAGCTACACTTTAGGTGATGAGCGTTTACATCAAGAACTAAGAGAAACAAATGCTACAATTCTGAAAAAGGTGACAACCAAAACCCACCAAACCTAAAGAAAATTAGATGAGTGTCAAAGCGAGAAATGGGCAATCAAAATACTGTAATAAACAGCACAAACACATATAAACCTCCACACATCAATAAAATATATATGGAATTATAATCAATTTCATCTAATAACAGAGACAATTAAATGATGATATTTTTTGTAATTTAGCCATAAGCATGAAAAGTTAATTCTGTCAACTACAGACAGCCTGCTGGGAAAATTTCACTCCCCTTGTTTCTTCAATTCTCTCTTACCAGCTACTTTGTCTGCAAAGCATCTTTCCCAAATTATGTAAAAATTATTTAGAATTATTAAGCTATAGAAACCACTGCGGCCAATCTCAAACACTTACATATGTTCTTTTGAATTGCCTCAAACTCTCAGAAGACAATGAAATAGAATTACGTTATTAAAATAGGTATCAGGTTCTTTTTATTTTCTTCTCATGCTTATCACTTCCAAGTTCAAGCTTTCAAACCTATTTCCTTGATGGAGGACTAGAAATGCACCAACTGAGATTCTCAGGCAATCACACCATTAAACCAAAAGTTAAGCACCTGGTGAAATAGTCAGAACTGACAACGCCAGTAAACTAAATGTGTGCTTGGCATCTTGAACCATTTATTATCTAAACTGGAAATGCAGGTGAAGGCATAAGGAAAGAAACAACATACATCTACTTGATATAACTTAAATCATATTTTTCTAAGTGTTTCTTACAAATTTTCATATTATTCCCTAGTCTGTACTAACAGCCCTAAATCGTCAACTCCTTGCCCATTCACCCTTGGTGAATGCCTACTTCACATTCTTGATTTTCTTATTGTAATTATCTACATCAATATGCACATGAGTTTAGTTAGAGGTGGAGGTAATTCTCATGTGATGTGACACAAACATTTCCTTCTCTGGTCACACAATTCACAGGTGTGTGAGCATGAGACTCCCCCCCTCTGCAACTCTGATGTCACATTGCACATTTGGCTCTAGTCCACAGTGTCTGGTGTGCTGGATTGAAGAAAAGGAGACAAAATGTGACATTGCTTTGGACAAGGAAAAACAACAGAAGATCAAAGTTAATTAACCTCTCACAAGTGAATCCAAGCCTGCAGATTACAGAGTTTATATACATGAATCCAGAAATTCATAAATGTTTGTAATTTGTCTTTAATCTTCTACTCTATAACCCAGACTCAGAGCACAGCCCTTACACATATCCTCAAACTTAAGCGTGTGCATTAATCCTGCTCATTAAGCGTCTAGATGTTATACTTATCAGGGATGTTTCCTGGAGGGGGATAGAAATGTTTGTCTGACTTTTTGTTGATTACCGTAAGAGGATGCAGCAAAAAAACTTTGTGCCTTTCTCCCTGCATCTTGGGAACACAGAAATTGCCAGACTGGATCAAATTCGGAAAGCCAGGTGGACTGGCATTCTTAGTAAATCATTGCTAAGTACTTTGGTACATTTTCAAAAATTTCTTACCATTCTCTAGGAAGAAAAACCTAGTGTAGAATAGCATCAAAGCTTCTGGCTGTATCATACACTCAAGAGAGCATGGATTCAGAACCATGCCTTTGTTCTTTTTGCAGTGCTCAGTACTGCTGATACAAAATGTTCAAAATCATAGTGCAGACCTTCTGAACCCATTAGTGTAGAGTTTTACTATCACCCTCTTTGGTTCCTTAAGCAAAAATATGGATCCTTGTGCTGTCTGTCTGATTTCTCTTTGGAACCAATAAGATATAGCCTTGCTTTTAAAAGAAAAATTTGATAGTTCTCAGATAGTCTCAGGATTTCAGAAGGCAGAACTTAGGAATAACACCAATAGAGTCAGTTTTGTGATGAAGTCAGTCAAAAGCATAGCTGTATTGATACTGGAATTTAATGTAAGAGGATACAATATCCTTAAGAAGAAGATGCAGGCATTGTCCTCTCTTAGGGTTCTCACTGCTGTACAACAGATTGAGTATCTCTGAAGAATAGTTGAGTGTCCCTTTGCACTATATCATGTGGATATAGTTCAGTGTTTCAAGCACAAAACCCATTGGAATGCAGGCTGAGGAGAGCATGGCTAATACTCGGCTAAAGTAACTTCCCCTAACACTTGTTGAAATTGAACTTTCTTACATTGCTATTTTAACCCTTCTAAAGTCAACAGTCTGGACATGAGCGGGCACAATCAGGAAAAGGAAGCTGCAATTCCCATTCTCCTGAGCAGCCATACTCATTCCCAATATTGCTATCATTTTGCTGCACCTGTATCACAAGCAGAAAACAAACCATGCTGTGCCTTACAGCTGTGACTGCCAAATGGTGACCCTCAACTTGTCATTGAGCTGGGAGCTGCTGTTCCTCACAGTGATGGCACTAGAAAAAGGCTGATTTACACAGCTGTATAGATGAGGGCATTTCCAACATGTCAGGATACACATTGTTTCATTCTCATATTAAATACTCTATGTTTGATCCAAACAGAGCCAATGCTTTTTGTGACATTCAATAAATGCCTATTTGCCAACTATAAACATCAGAAATTGTGTTTAGTTTAAACTTCTTTTATTGTAGTCCAGTCCTTTGTAGGACACTTCCAGTGCAGCTAATTGAAAATTTAACCTGGACTCTTCAACAGAATATCTTCTCACCAGACAGTCTGAACAAGAGTTTTAGCAGTAGCTCCATTCCCAGAACTGCAGCCTGGAACCTATCTCTCCTATATCTATCTATTTACTTCCACATCTTCCTTATTGTGCACATCCCATTCTTAATGTGAAATGTATTTCTGACAGATTCTGCAGCTTACTTGGCAATCTCATCAAAAGTATACCTGCAAAACCCAGAATTAACACCTCAGTGATTGAATTTGCTCTGCTATAGCATTTTTCTGCTCCACACTGGTATTTCAAGTCACTTTTCCAGCTTTCCTCAGTACACATTTCAGTTTTCTAGTGAGAATTCACAGAAAAAAAATAATTTGAAACCTCTGTTCTCTGTTTACAGTGAGTATGAGAAAGCCCACTAGCATGGACTACACAGTAAGATGCACCACATGCACAAGCACAGCAGACCAGAATTTCAGCATTAGAAGGTATCATCTTTTTTAGGCATGAAATATATTCAGTTCCTACGAAAACTACTTTCTTAAAAGCATGCTCTGGTCTTTTTTTTCTTTGGTCAGAACAATTACGTGATCAGTTGGGCCTCAAATTTACAAGAAAAGAAGATGTAAGAGAAGAGAAAATACTCTATTAATATGAGCTGAGATCGGCAAGTCAATTTTTTTTTTATTTCCATAACTTCAGTAACAACAGACACACCATTTTGATTTTTGCTACTCATACTTTTTTCCATATCTTTCATCAAAAGTGAATGATCAACATATAGATTCCCAACCTTCCAACTACTTCCTTTCTGTCATAATGTAAGCACATACAAAAAGTGACTCAATGAAACCTCTGTGAGTTCAATGCAGAGAGGATGAAATCCTCCCACTAGTAGTGAAACAACTGTGTTATTCCTGATTAAATTTATCTTGCCACATTTACCACCAGGATTTATTCAAATATTGAAGAAGGAGAACATAAAGTGAACACCCTTAAGAATTGTACATTAAGGGACAATGCAACATTTACTCAGTTAAAAATGAGATACAAGGTATGACTTTATTTATCGATTGTGTTCCAAGAGAAAATTGAAGGGGTTGGGTTTGAACTGTATTATTTTTGAGCTTCATTTTCATAATATTTGAGAAGTATGTTTTGATGAACAAAATAAAAGTAAAGCAGCCCTGGGAACTGTTTAATTATATAAACTGAAATAAAAGGCAAAATCACAAACAAATACATCACAGATTAATCCCCTCTTGGCACCTATAAAGCAGAAAAATACTGCAAAGTAAGCTAATATGTTTTCTGAAGTAATCTGATTCTTTTTCAGGTTTATTTTAGCCCTTAATCATACCTGCTTTTCCTTGAATTTCTCAAAAGATATGGTTGAACGAGAACATTTAAAATAACAAATGGAAAGAAAAACAGGGCAGAGTGCATGGTTAGAGATTTTAAAAGAAAACTGGATATGAAATAAACAGGCTAAAAGTCAAAACAAAAAAAGTCCAACTTCACTCTGTATTTCCTTAGTATTTTCTGACTATAAATGCAATACCTGTACTGGAATGCATAATGCCTATCTTAATATCTCTATGATTCCAGTCTCACCTCTCAACTTTCTTAATTGAGAGTCTCCCACACACTTTGTGTCATCAAAACTGGATGCCAAAAGGAAGCTTTTTCTAGTCTTTGTCCTATCATTCCTATCATTATATGGAGAAGTACATTTGTCACTTAAACCAGAAATCTTGTTTCATCTCTCTCATTCCATTCCTTTAATTTTGTCCCAATTTCATTTTTTATCCTTCTTGACATTCAAAATATCCACCCTTTGCTCTGCAGTAAATCCTTCAAACTAGAACTTCACACTTTATTCTGTTTATTCCCACAACTTTCTCTTTTCAAATCCATTCTCTGACTTTTAGTTTTATTTATATATATTTTTTGTTAACACATGACTAAATATCATGTACATTCCCTGCCAGTTTATATTTGCTTGGGTTTAGAAGTTACAAGTTCCACTGGATAGAGGTTCTACCTTTTGTTTCTTTTGTTATAATGTACATGTTTTTAACTGGGAAAAGGAGGGGAAATTTCCAGAAACATCAATAGCACTAAAATCTAAGGACATAACAGATTCAATCCAGCTCCTCTTTGTGGAGGTGTGATTAATGACCAAGACCTTCCTACTAGTAAGACCAGATAATCTTGCCAATCAGCTCTGATTTAACAGATGACACTATACAGTCTATTAGTTGTTTGGATGTGGAATAACACCATTGTTAAGGAACAAGCTTCTACGTAAACCCTGTATGAAAGGTTAGACATGGAAAGACTTTGATGTATTGTTTACATTAATTATTGTGTAGATCTTAAAAGACTTTTTAAAAATTGTTATCAGCCATTAACCCATCTGTCCTTTATTTGTTTTCCAATTAAATCTCATTAAGATTAAATTGCAGTCTCAAGACTATCCATCGATAGACATAACACCATGTACAATTATCACTTCAATCTGAAGAATACAAACTTTTTTTTTCCTTTCTAATGAGCTCTAGAAGCTGGGGGACCCAATATGCAGTTCAACACAGCCTCATTACTGAAACATTACAAAACAAAAATAAATCATGCAATCTGTCTCCCAATTCAACTCTTACTTAAAATATTTCAGGAAAGGCAGTGAACATGGACTCAAGTGAAATTTGCAATTGATAAATCTTAGCAGCCTACTCCAACAACCAATTTTCCTTCATTTATGCTTTCATACAATTGGCTGTGAATAAATTCTGCTTGATTCGCACTAGTTCCCTAAACTAAGTTCTTTTTATGAATACAGTTTTTTCCTCCCAATTTCAAGAAGTTGCATTCGAATCAGATCTCTTCAGAGTATCAAGGAAAGCATCAAGGAAACTAATCTGTGTATCAAATACAGGTAAATGTAAATGTAAAATAGTTCACATTCTAGTAGAGTACTGTTACATAATGGAATATGTTTGCCACTAAACTTGTTGCAAAACAAAAGTCAAAGATACAACTTTGATTGCACAAGAAGTGAGGTAAATATATCACCTTGGTATGCTCTGTAAGACGATATTTTATTCACATCATGCATGTATGGAATTCTTTTTCAACTAGTACAAAACTGTGATTACTTAACTCTATTTAAACAGGATGCTCAAACAGTTTGTTTAAAATTACCTAAAACTACAGCAACTGTCCCACCCCTCAGAACTTAAATAAACATTTCCTGCTTCTGATGGAAACTGCACAGGCACACTGTACACAAAACTATGTGCAAATGCTCATCACCCTGAGACGAAGACTAACCAGGATGGCAGATTCATCTTCCACAATCCCGGCATTAGGAGAGGCAAATACAAAACCAAGAGAAAAACCAGGTACAACACTAAAGGAAATAACAAGAAGCTCTCTCCTGTTCTTGCTATTCCTTTTTGAAGTTCACAGTAACAATCTCCAACAGGACACTATGACACGTTATCTGTCTCTGATTTCAATGTTTATACTCGGGGCTAATTGTGTTGTTTTTCCTGTTTTGTACCAGGGCTTTCAAGGAGCTCCAAATAAGAAGGGAACAATTTCTACAAATCCCACATTTCTTGGAATAAATGACCTGTACATTGGAACCACTATCTTAAATTTCACATGAGATATCTGCATCTTCCACTTAACACAAAATGCACATGTTCAGATTTCATATTAGAGCATTTTTTTGTCAGCCAGACACTTCAAATTTCTCTCAAGCTACTATTGTAGTTAGGACTTCTTGCTCAGTTTTACTCAGCTTTGCTCAGTATTTAATTTAAAATCCAGTTTTTTGAAAGAATTGCCTCAAAGTTAAAACATAGACCAGAGAGAGTCAGAGAACCACATAAAACTGGATAAAGAAGTCTTGCAAGGTCATCTAGCTTATCCCACGGCTGACAGGCAGGATCAGCTGTACCTAACCCAAGGGGAACTAACCTTTTCAATGCTGCAAGGCAGTCTCTGGACACTGTAAACCAGAGATCTAAAACTGTGAAGCTGAACAGCCCTGCTGGGTGGACTCAATTTAGCCCACAAAGACCTAGAAGCAGAAGCCTTTGCTGCTCTGGTTTGCCAGAGGGCAAATGGCTTTGTCCGCACACCACTGCAGTGGAGTCTCATTTCTGTCAGAAACACTCTGCTCCCTTCTTAGTTCTCTTGTCAGCACCAAAAGCCAATAGTGAATAGAATTCCTTGAACATATTCTGCCTTGCAGGTCAGAAAATTGCATCACTTACTGAAATTAAACTGATCTTCTCTTAAAAATCACCACTGATAAGCACTCCTTGCCCTCCCCTGGCAGTCTCTTTCAGTACTTATAGAAGACACTACCAAGAACTCTTTCACTACTGCAAATCACTTGCATTACTTCTTATTCGAACTTTACTCAAAGTATCAATTCCTAGCTGTGCTGGAAGTTATACCTTCAGAGAAACACTTCTGTGCTTTCCACCTTTAATTCTTATGCAAAGAACAGGTTACTGATTTTTCTTGATTTTACAAAATTGATTACAGAATATTTCTATTCTGTTTGTAGAGACTTCAGGTGTTATGTTAATTGAGAGCCTGTGGGATGAAAAACACTTGTAAAGTCTTGAGAATGGTTTCAAGAATAGCTGGCCTTTCTTGAGATACTGGAATAATTCTCAAAAATCCCTCTCTATGCCATCATACCATACCACGTGAAGGGCCAGAAAAAGCTACAAATCAAATGCAATCAGTCCTCAAACACTGCTTTCAGAATAAGTACAGAGATTCTCAAATATTTTACAGTGTATCACTGCAAAGACTTGCATTGCAGCATTTACTCATTATAATGTGAGTAGCTGGAAAGGGTTTTTAAAGCAAGATACTTGTCTGAGATCTCTGCATGGCATAAAGCAGTCCTGGTACGTCACTTTTGTCATAAGAGATTTATTTTGTTTCCCTGTGGAATATAAATGGATACTGCAACATAACGGGGTTATTAACATGTTTTTCATGCCCATAACATGTCCCATAGTACTATTCAGCAAGGAAAATATGGCTAGTATTATGTATCTTGAGATAAATTGCTGGCTTGGGTGGGGGAGTTAGTATGTGCCAGCAGTAGGTCACAGAACGATGGAAATGACAAGTTAATGATTCAAAGCAGGAAATATTATCCTGGACAGCACCTATTCTTTGCAAAAAGCTCAAAGGATCATTAGATTTTACCTAGACTGCCACTCCAGAAGAAAGTTTTATTCAGTGACAGGTCCAAAGACATATCCAGCAATACTCTAAAACTGTCCAAACTGAAGAGAAGCCAACCTGCCCCAAATTCATAGAGAGTGAAAAAATGTGCCTTTTTTTATCACCTCAGCACCAACACTTCTAGAAAAGTTTAGTTGATTGTTTCAATTACTGGAAGATTCTAATCCCACATTACTGTGGCAAGCAAAATTCACTGACATTGACATGACTTTTGAAATGTACAGGTCTTCAACTGTACCATAAATGCTGGAATATGAGAAAGCATGGTTATGAACAGAATCTATACCCCAGACTCCACAACCAGCAATCATATATGGATCAGAATAACACATGAGCATTACACCCCCTCATACAGAGCTTTTCCTGTGTGATTTATGAACATCTGATCTTGAATACAGTCTTCCTACTGTTTTTTCAGATAATGAATTCTGCCAGATTACTATCTGGACCAAATTTACTATGCATTGGATTAGTTGGTGTATCAAGCTCATACTAGGTCTAGTAAAAAGAAAATATAACTCAAAATTTAATTAATTCCTGTTTTTTAAAAAAGATGAAGTTTAGAGTAATTCAATGTAGCACAGAAAAAGCAGGTGGCAAGTTGTCAGTCTGCTCTCCATAGAGCTGTCATTTAACTCACTGAGAATATGACATAAAATTCTAGTTCTGTCTGGGTTGCTTGAATAGAAAAAAAATTCATATCAAGACCATAAAATACTATCATGTGAGTGTAAGCATGTCCATTTTTTACTTCCTTCCAACTTTAAATTAAGAATTAAGAATTAAATTAAGTATTACAGTCTTGGGTTTTTTTCTTCTTTCTCACTAAAGGATATTAAACCTCCTCTCTATGTGAATGTTTTCTACGAGACACCTGTAATATAACATCTAATTTTCTGACTCAGTATCTACAGGGCTTAGTGGTGAGACTCACTTTAGCTCAAATGCGGTTCAGATCAGGATTACATTTTTAATGCTGTAATATGTGGAATTATTAGCCAAGGGCATGCAATGAAAATGCTGAACAAATTATGTGCATTTGCATTTCATCAGCTGAGTCTAACCCTAACCTTCTAACCCCAGAAATGAACTGAAACAAAAAGACTTCTAAATTTCGGAAAATGTTCAACTCCAAATTATCCTGAAGGGATATGTGTTCTGTTGGCACCAGATTTTTCTGAGAGCTGGTGCAAATCTTTCAGAGTGGCCCTCGCTGCAGTGTTGGTAGCCATGAGCTCCACAGTGAGCTCAGAGAAGGAGTCCTCCCTGGGTAGCACCCCTGCTCCTGCCTGCTCCCCAAATGCCCAAGCAAGCTCCAAGAACAAAGACCCCAGAAAAATCCCAGCTGGTGTAATATGGCTCTTGTGCCCTTCCTCTCATATAAGGGAGAAACACAACTGGAATTCTCTGCAGAAATGGTGTGTTTTGTAGTTCTAGGCACTTCAAAAGGGGTATCAAGTAGGAAAAGCTTCTCAGGCCATTTCCCTAATACCTTCATTTGATGACAGATAAGCTGTGAAAAGCGCCTTTTATGAAATTCTTTGATCTCATCTTCTTTTGGTGTTGTTTGGAAAAAAGAACTGTTCTGCTGAGATAATTTTAAAGACCTGTCATTTAATGGCCTGATGCACATGGCAGAAAATTACATCAAGCCTGTAAAATGACATTATGCAGAAAACGTTACAATGTGCAGGCAGCTATTAATATTCCTTTGTTCTGATTCTTACAGGAAAAATATAAACACTATCTTCCAAATAGAACAAACTATAAAGTTTTTGAAGGCATCTCAGAACTTCTAAGAACGACTTTTAACTTGTTTATATTCTACCAAGGCACTGAGATAGAGGTGGCACTTGTTCTAGGTGTCTCCTTAGTCCCTAGGCTGGCTTTGGTACCTTCCCAGTCCTTGTAATTTCTGTTTTCTTATGTTGTTTGGGCATCTAGTTTATATCTTTGAGCACATAGGCAAACATATCAGATGCTACAAAACTAATAGGGAACACTCTGGGGAATGCAGCCAGTTGGTCCAGCAGCAGTGATATCAGAAGGAAAAGGAACCCAGTTAAGAAAGATAGTGAAAATGACAGGACAACATACTCATCCGGTAACCAGTTTCTCAGAAATTATCCAGTGTTGTGAAAAAAAAACCAACAAGAAGTAATTAGCTGAGTGGGCAAGTTCTTACATCACAGTCATGATATACTGGCAACAGTGCTCTTTGTTTCTAGGAATGCAATCAACTGACTGAAAGGCAGAAATTGTCTTCTCAGATTTGTACAATCATCAGTTTTGATCCAGAAGAAAACTACAATGTCTTTACGAATGAGGTACTTGTATACAAGTTATATCAAAAGTTGTCTGTTGAGAAATTACTTCTAATCACATATATCAGGACCAGGCATACTAAATCAGCAGAAATACATGCGCATATTTTATATCTAAGTTTCAGAGTTTACACTTTCAGAGTTTGTTAGAAAAGAAAGCAGAAATGTATAGATCTTTCCTCTTTCCCCATGCAAGAAGAAATTCTCGCCATTGCACCAAACTGCGAAAGAAGAGTTTTCTTGCATTACAGAATTTAGCACTGCATTTATTAAGAAAGGAGTGAAACAGAATTCTCCAAAAGCTTTCAAACTTCTTTCCTTGTAATGCAGGAATGAATGTTGGAAAACTGTGCTGTAGCAGGGCCAGCTTCTTTACATACTGCCTAGATATTCCATTTATGATGCTCTACATGTTACAGAGACATTTGCTACCAGATATTCTTTACTGTTTTTAAATTGTTATTTTTGCCGAAGCACAAAAAGAAGGATGGTGAAAAGACTTGTAGTTCCTCCATAGATAATTTTTTTTCCTGAAGAAGAATCATCAAATGAAACTCAGAAAACAAAGTATAAGCATTGAAGTGAGGGCTTTTACCAATTTCGCAGTACAAGCTTCTTATTCTGATAATTTCACAGTCTGTACAAGTCATTCATAATTAATGTTTCCATCAGAGTCTTCCTTTGCATGTTCCTCATACCTCCTTAATCTTATAATCAACTCAATCATTTTGCACTAAGGAAAAAAAATCCACAATTATTCACTGATGTACCTAGAAGAGCACAGCATTTTGTATTCAGCAATTTTACACAGGTCAGGGCACAATAAAACATTCTCTGGCCTTGTTTTAGGACTTGATTTTCTAACTTTTGTACATTAGACCAGGCCTCTGACTCCTATAGGATCTTTTTTGAGACTAAGTGTTAAGGAATTGACTTATTTATACTTTTAGATAGTTTGTGATGGGGGAGGACAGGGAATCCTGTGCTCCTTTCAAAAGAAGGAGATGAATGAAGTCTTTGGCAATATAAAGATACTCACTACCAGAGAAATATCTCTTCTCTATTATGTGAAGCGTTTCAGTAATGTTCCCACGTACTTAAAAACGAAGGTCAGCCAGTGACAACAGTTGGTTCTAGCTTGACAACACAGCAAGGAACTTCTATTGCACTGTGATCATCCAGATGGAAAATTTATATGAGATACTGTCATATCAGTTCACAAACTATGCCCTGGATGCCAGAAATAACTAAAAGTCTAGAGTTTACTTGAACATGATGTTCTGAATAGAAAAAACAGAAGCATTTGTACTAACAAAACCTCGCTGAGGATTTCAAGTTTCTTAAAATGAGAAATTAGCATTGAGTAAGTGTGTTTCTGCTCACATGAAAAAAAAACAACCAACCAGCAGAGCATGTTTTGCTGGCTTACCAAAGAGACTTTCTTTTTGGGAACTTGGCTAAGCCAAAACAAAACAATTACGACAGCAAAAATAGAGGTCTTGCTTCTCTAAGTTAAGAAATATTTCCTTTCAGAAATGTCCAATTCCAGATTTTTATTCAGGACCCCTCTTTTCTTTCATTCCTAATACTCTGACAGGCACAATAACATGCTGATGCTGATTTCCTCAAACTCAAGCTCAGTCCTTCAGATTGGACATATACAAGAAAATGCTGATCTCAAATTTATACTATTATTAATTGTAATAACATACCATAAAAAGACTCAATGAAAGACCAACTCTTCACTGATGCTGCATTTAGTAATACAGACTGAAAGGTTCTCTGCACAAGTACTTGGCATATGCCAAGAAGGGATAGGATTAGGGTGTACAGGGAGAAATAGCAAGAAAAATAGTCAAAGAAATATTAGGAGAAGTGTTTGCAGGGCATTCACTGCCGAACCTGAGTAAATTGCAGCCTTTGTTGAATGTTGGAGCCACTGATGAACCACCTCCCATTACTGTGCTCCAGCAATTGCACATTATACCTCACCTTTTACAGGTGCCCAGTAATGCTGCTGGAATGCTGGAGGTGCAGAAAGAAGAGCCAGAGGCAGCTGTTCAGGTTCA
This sequence comes from Climacteris rufus, assembly GCA_013398175.1. Lineage (NCBI taxonomy): Eukaryota > Metazoa > Chordata > Aves > Passeriformes > Climacteridae > Climacteris > Climacteris rufus. The sequence continues at coordinate 853,472 of VZRZ01004756.1, forward strand.
AAGGAAAGGAAGGAAGGAAGGGGGCAAGACCCACCTTCTTTAATCTTATATACCCTTTTAGAAATCACTAGTCATTGGAGGAAATCAGTTCTTCCTCCTTCAACTACAGTGGTCAAAGAAAATGTCCATCAAGGGTCTGTGTCCATGGGAAAGGAATGCATATGATAAGATAGTTCTACAATAACATGGCTATGTTTACAGAACAATAACCTTGAGAACTAGCTACTATGGAACTACAATTTTCAACAGCAAAGAGCAAGGCAACAGCCCAGTTTATTTCTCATTGAGCAAGGTTCAGCACATTGCCTGATGCAATAAAAGAAGAGATGCTCATCTATGCTTCGGGAAGCGTATCCTTCATTGAGACACAATAACAAAAAGTTATCACTGAATCAGGCTATTTAGGAAGACAGAGACTAAAAGTTCCTAACTTTATGGTTGGTGCCAGGCCAAACAAAAAACTGTATCCTCTCTTTGTCTCCTCATACATTATGTTTCTTACTTCTAGGCTGCTCTAGGTAACTGTTAATGTAAGTTTCATTAAATGGTGATAATATATCATTGCTTCTCAAGATTTTCAGTGTTCTTCCCGAAACCTTGCTGTGGAAACATGACAACATCAAAATTCCCTTGCTATGGGCAGATGGAGGTCAGTATGAAGAGGAGTTCACAGGCAGAGCTTCTACCCTGGGTAAATGTTCTGAGCAAATCCCTGTGCATCTTCAATTGCTAAGCAGAAGCCAGATAACCTGCTCTACTAGAGAGCTGCTGCCAGAGAGGGAAACAACCTTCACACGCTCTCTCCCGAGTCTCTTGTACACATCACTCTTCCACCCACAGACTCAGTGTTTCCAGCTCTGATTTGAACTCATGCAGGAAGAAAGCACACAACAAAAAGGAAGAATGAAATTATGACAATGAATAAAGACTAAAAAAGTTAACATTAAACACTGTAAATACAAATTCAACTAGATGCCTACTTCAAAATAACTAATATATGCACAGATTCTCCAATTCATTCAGAAAACAGTAAGAGACCAAAATATACAGTACTACCACATGAAGTGATACAGAGAGATGAGAATCATGACAGACTATCTCAAAACAGGACCCTCAGGTGAGCTGAGCACTGTCATCTTCTGTAGCCTCAAATGGAGCATTTAAATCCTCCTTAAAAGAAGGGTTAAAAATTTAAAAATTGCTACTGATAGAGTTCAAGCCCTGAGGGCACTTTCAGGCCCCAGAGTCCCTGCTTAGTCTCCCCTGGGGAGGGACAACCTCTCAACACTGCCATGGAAGCTGCATTTTGGACCAGCTCAGGGCTGTAGGTGTGCACCTCTGGCCCTGGCTCTCAAGTAAACCCTGGACTTGTTTCATGCTGTCACCACACTGGGGCTGTCGATGGACACCTCCCCAAGAGACAGCTCTGCTGGGCACAGCTGAGCCCATAGGTGGGGATGCACTGCCTGCTGAGGGTGGCTTGTGCTGGGTCACTCTCAGCATCCAGTGCTCAGGCTGGCTCTTCCTTTCACTGACAGACAGTCTGTCTCTATCTCTAAGAGTACAAACAATTTTAAACCAATGGTGATTAAATTTATACCCCAAAAAAAGACAATTAATGTTGGTACAATGTGATGCCCAGGAATTGCAGGTACAGGAGGATTTTCTCTCTGAAGCACAGGTTGTCCCCTGCATGACTTAATCACTAGCCAGGCTGCTTCTGGAAAAGAGAGTGGAGGGATAGATGGCTGACTTTGTACCTAGCAAGTACCTTAGGTGTTACAGATGAGAATTTTGGTCTGGATTGAGCAGGGCTGAACTCCCTTAAAGACTCAATAAAATGTTAGTAGCTTTTAAAAACAGATCAGCAAGTTTCCCCTGGAGCCACACACAGCAAGGGATGCCATGAGGACATTAGCAATAGTCACTGACCCCTGACTTGGGCAAAGCTTTTGTGATAGCAGATTTGCACCTGCTGCTTGGAGCAGTGTACGTATGAAGGCTTTGGGTTCCATATATTCCCTGGAGAACATCAGTGAATGCTGAAGCATGGTTAATTGAAAACATCAGTCCTGTAAATACATGCTTGTACGTGGAAATGATTGTACCTTTTGAGTATACATTTACTTTATTGATGAGGTCTCCAAATAGAGTTAAGTTTGGTAGCTACTCAATGAATTTGTTTCTTCCCTTGGAGGAAAAGTCTTTTGATACACAGCAAACACAGACTTCAACTTATCTACTGTGTCTATAGTCTTTTAAAATTATCTAGAAAACTGCTTCTTTGATTTGTTCTTTAGCTGGTTAAAGGTTAAAAAGTTTTAAAGAACACAGCATTTATTGCAACATCAAAGATGATTACAGAACAGCCTGGCAGTTTACTTCTCTGCAGAATGCCCATAAAAAAGAAAGATGTGCATCAGGAATTTGCAGAATGTGTTGCACTATAAGATAAACTGAAAAAGGAATGTGTATGTGCATGAATACAGTAAAGTTGTATTTTGACATTTAATGAAATAGCTTAAGTGGTACCAGTTCTTTTGTAAATCTAGAAAGATGTTTCTGAAAAGTACTTAAAGAGATGACAGAATGGATTCAAATCAAAAAAGTTTCATTCCAGGTTAAATAGGTACAACATGCTTCAAATCACAAAAGAGAGAAATTACAAGGTGGGAACATTCAATTCACGCTACACTCCTGGCATTTTTACCATCACAAAATTTTCAGTCATGTCCTGCCATTACAAGCAGAGAATGCTACCAAACAGAGGGAACAAATTAACCTCAGAATCTCAGACCTGTCCATGGTTCATGAAGTTTACAAACATACCTTGCTCAACAATTTCAGTAAATAATAGAATTAAAATCCCTTCAACATTACTTTTTATTTATTCATCTCACAGAACTGAAATATAAACTCACGTAACATAAACTCCAGTTCATGCCAATACTAAGTTGGAGTTATGTATGCAGGACTCCTAGAGTAGAAAGTCCACTGCACAAAGGAGTGTAACAATACAAGTGAGATTAAAATAATCACAGAGATGGTGGATAAGCTGAATGTGTAACTGCTATGCACCAAATCCTGCAATATTAGAACTGGGACATTTTTAAGCAGTAAAATGGTTAAAAAAGTGTTCCTTCACAGGAGTTCGCTGCTGTAGCTGTGGAGGCAGACTGTACCAGCTACTTCAAATATGAATGAGAAACATTTATGGACAATAGATACATAAGCAGATACTAAAAGAGATAAGGCATAGAAGTCCCTTTTAGCATCTTTCTACAACTGTGGATGGAGCATGAAGGAAATAGACTGCAGAGAGTGGCACCTACACGCCCCCTCTAAATAACCATTTTTATAGCATCATGTCAGTCGCAACAAAATAGATTAGACAGACCATTGATCTTACTTGGAAGGGCAGTTTTTATTTTCACAGGTTACAAAAAATTATGTGATTTATATACATATACAAAGACATTCAGAAAATGGATTTTTAAAATGATCATTATCCTAGCAAAGGTGACAATCTACATGAAGAATAACTGTATTATTATAATAATTATTTTAATAGAATCAGAAGAAGGATTAAAATTATGATTGCAGCAGCTAGGAAGAAGAATGACAGTCTACAACATAAAGGTCATGTTTATTCTCATTTTATTTTGGAAAAAAGACTGAAGATTGCCTTGTTTTGGACAGTCAGGCTCTGAAAATTTTTCATTTAGGATCCATGAACTAATATCAATGTGTGAAAATATTAAAAAGAATGAACAGGAGTTGTGTGTATCAAGCCTTCAAACTCTGTAAAAGAATTTCAAAGCCTCTTCCTCTCCATCTATCAATGAACTGTGACATCTGCTAATGTGCAACAATTGAGATCAAATGTAAAAACATAGTGGAAAAAAATCCACTGATCAATCACAAGCTTTCATTAAAAGCCTGTGCTTTCAAGAATGTAGTGGGATAATAAAAAATAATAATCTCCTTTAGAATATCATGTTGTGAATAAAACTCATTATTTTTCCAAGCCTCCAATCAGATGGGTTTATAGAATCTGCACCAACTGAAATGACAATTTGAACAGATTTGATTGCACAGTGAGACCTGATTTTTTTTACTGTCTCTTTTCCTTGTACATATTTACTGATCATTCTAGAATACTAGGAACAAAGCCAGAATGTACACTTATGTAAATTGATTTCAATCTGCAGGTTAAAACAAACAAACAAAATTCCCCCCAAACCAAATTCAAACTAAAAACAACCAACCACCAAAAAAACTCCACCAAAAATCCACTACCCAAAAAAAGCCCAAACAAAGCCACTTAGTCATTTAAAGAACAGGTATTTATGTCAACTGGAGTTTTACACAGATTCATATGATGTATTGAAACATTATAGTTGTACAAAATTATCCTCCTAAGAGAATATTTCCTGAAAAAGACAGGAATATTTTAAAGCAATTTCAAAGAAAATGCATAACCACCTTTGTTTCTGAAATATTTTTAGAAATACATGCATTTTGCTTTTGTGACATGTGATCACCTTTAGCTTCTTATTGATCATTGAAAAAATATCATATTGACAGACTCACAGAATCTCAAATACATTTATACAAAAATGTTTCCATTCCCATATCAGGTGGGCTGCTTTTTTTTTCTCATTCTGACTTTAAAGCCAAACAAAACGTATTTCTATGCCTATAGTGAACAAGAGTGAAACAATAAAATTATTTCAGCTGCTGGAGTTCAGGAAGTAAAACGAAAATACAATGCCATAGCAAGAAAGAAAACTCACAGCTTTCCATCTTTTTCTCTCTCTAGATTTATTACCCTGCTGCTAAATTAACTACTTATCTAGAAACAGACCTTCATTACTATTTAAAAAGTTATTTTTTAGGAGGATAGTGCTTTGCTAGCTTCAAAGGGCTTTCTGGTCAAACCATTCTGATCATGTTGTTATGAGTATGAAGTAAGTCTGTGAGCAAGTGCACAGATAGCACTCGGGGATGTGCATTTCCTGAGGGTATGTGCAGTGTGGCATTAGGCTTCAAATTCTACAGAATACAAAGAGATTTAACAGTACTTCAGGAGCACAGCAGCAGGGAAGGTCTTCTGTCTGGCAAGTCCAATCATAAGACAGCCTTTGGAGCAAGGCTGTCATCAGAGTGAGGATGGTTCCTCCACCCACAGCAGGAAATAATTCCTTCACTTGAGTATCATTTAAAGCACCATGTTTATGTCCTGCTTAGCTAGAAGTTCAACATCACAAGAAGTTTACTACTACTGTAGAAGCTTTTTTTAGACTTTTCATTTTCTGAGTCCCTTTTGTTTTTTAAATCAGTGCAGCATTGGAGTGAATTTCCACTTTAGTGTAAGTTACCAAGTAATCAGAGCCAACATAATCAGCAGGTTTTTTTGCACTTATCCTTATTTCTGAGACAGCAGTCTTACTCTTACTAAGACAATAGTGACAAAACAATTGCTTTTACTAAACATTTTAAGCTTCAAATTCCACAAACTTCACATCCAGAAAGCATAAAAACTGCAAAGTAGTTAATTTTGACCCAGTGTCAACAATGTAATGCTCCCCAGGCAACTGAAAGCAGATGCCCTTCTCTTCCAGTCACCAAACTAGTTAAATCCACCCTGCCAGAAAAAGAGTCTAAGTGTAATATCAAAGGTTTCCCCAAGAGTACTAAAGGCAGTCTGGCAAAAATCACTAAGGGTCCATTCACCACCTGGGGATTGCAGGAGTGTGTTATTCCTCATCCTAACTCCTTCTAGGGCCTCGAAACAGCCCCTTTACAATGAGCAAAGCAGGGATCTTGGACCTCCTCAGTTCTGTTACATTAGAGTCTACTACATCACAGAAATAAAACCAAACCCAGGAAGATGCTATTCAGGCTTACTCTTACTAAATGATGAAAAAAAAAAAAGCCACATAATTTTAATTATACAGAAACTAGAGGATATGATGGCTAAATAGAGTGAGACAGGTTGGACCTGGTTTGAGTAATCCACCCTTCATTTTTGCTAAATTCTGTGTCAGCCAGCACAGCAAGTCTTACCACTTTTTCCCCAGTGAGGCTTAAAAGTTAGCCCTTTCACCTTACTTCAATGTAGTCTTGTTTTACTGAAAAAATATTTAACATCCTGGACAGTGAATTGGTTGCTTCTAAGTGTTTCTTTCCATCACAACACAACGAGTTGCTGGACTTTTGCCAGGGATCTTGGCTTACGGAGGGACAAGGCGCTTAACCTTCTGAAAGGGGTGGCCATGGAAGTGTCCCGAGTTGCACTGTGCTCTCTGCAGCTTGTGTAGTGTTCCAGTGCTGGTTTATTTATGTCTTACCAGAGTAGAAAACATGCAAGTTTAAGTAAATTGAGGTCACAAGATGTAGTAAGCTTCTACAAATCTAACCCCAACATGGTATTAAGTTCTTGGCAAGCTTTTAGTAATATGATCTCATATAAAAAAATAACCTATTCACTGGCATGAGCAAGTCAAAACTCTCTCGAATCAATGGATCTGTGATTACATGGACCTGCCATGAAGCTGATATATTGTGTTTAACAGTACTGGACACTGACCAAGTAAACTGCTATAGTACTGCTACTTGATACTATTGTCTATGTGCAAACATTAAGCTGAATAGGACAAAATACTGACTCAAGCCTTTATACAATACATAAATTGAAACTTCCTTTGAAGGTTAAGAAAATTATTTTTTCTGTTTTCATTACTGGTTGCAATTTTATTAGTCTGATGAGGACTGGCAGCAAAGCTGTTACACAAGACAATGAATAATTTTTTTCTACTCTAACTAGACAGAAAATACTCTGACATGATTCGTACTTGGGATGGAGAATAAGAACATTTCTATTCTATACTAAATCAATCACTTCTTGTTTGCAACCTGTTTAAAACTTTACGAAGCTGTAAAAGCCTTTCACTCTCAATGAATCCAAAAGAGAGAGAAAACCTTTGTTAAAAAAAGCATAAAATAAAATTACAAAAAAGGTGAATTGTGTAAAACCTACAAGATTAGGAACAACAACCTGTAACTAAATATTCTAACAACAAACAGTTGTTCTCATCTTTTGTCCTCATAGCACATCACTCAATTTCATCTAATTCTATGACACCTTATTGAGATTTATATGATCAATTATAGAGTAGTTGCCTTTTTTTTTTATATCTACTAAGCATTTGCTCAGCTAGGAGAACACTAGATGATTCTTTTACTATAAATTCTTCTTTCTGGTACAAAAGTAGAGTTCAGTTGTTGAAAGAACAACAACAACATCACTAGCCTTGTGGCATAATTTATCTGGTGAGAGCTGCAGGCAGTAAAGAGCTTACTCTCCAAGCACAGTTACTTTTTGAGGCAGACCCCTTGATATCTCCTGGAATGAGGGAAAGGGGATGAAGGAGGAAAGTAACTGTGGAATTAACTTGCTGAACAATATTTTCCAGACCCAAGAATCTGCACTAATTACACAGTCAGACTTGGCACTATTGATTTCTTTGAGCACAGAAAACAACTTGCTTCTGTGTAGCACAGGAAAACTAATATATAGGTTCAACAAATACTATAGGTATTGGTAAGAATATACAAGCCCATCACCATCAGCTTAAACTGCAGAAACCACAAATGCACACAAATTTAAGTGTAATGCTATCCTGATTGCTTCTTTTTTCAGTAGGCTACAAGAATCACATATTTGAGGACCCAACTGTAAAGTCACACACTCTCTGAACAGTTCTGTTTAAGGTATCAGCTGCTCTGCAGCATCCTGGTGAGGTGAATCAACATTCGTTCCATACGGAAAATGAGGTAAATATTCTTCTTAACAAGTTATGTTGTTCATTCCTAACTGCAGAATATCTCATGGGCAAGAGAGGAGCTCAGTATTTGATTTTTTGGGTTGAATTCTCCTGCAGTCAGGACATTAATAAGAAACATTTGAGCTATATTTCAATATTTCTAGCTCACGGTATATACAGCATTTGGCAATCAGAAACTATTACCTTGGTAGCTTCTATTTATGAGTGGGTGTCCATCACTTAACTGAGCTGACTGTACTTCAAGTGTGATTTTGGTTTAAATAAAAAATGGGGATTTGCTTTCCTTTAAATTTTGCTTGTAAAACCATCCCCTTTATCCCTGGATGGTGTTAATGACAAAGTCACTTGCTGTGCTAGCTCTCTTCTGGAGAATTTAATAGATAAATTTTGAAAACTATCTCTGTGATAATGACAGCAAACTTTTTTTTTTAAGCATTTCTTTCTTACTGAGTTTCACAGTTCTCATCTTCATAGATCTGTTCTTTTTTTTCTCATTCCTGAAATAATTCAGGGAATGGCTAAAAAAAATAACATCAACACTTTTACCATATATATATTTTATCACTGGACACAGCATCTAGGTGGTAGGTACTGATGGATTTGCACCTGGATTTGCTTTGTTTAGACAACTGACTTCAAATAATCAATGCTATGATGCAATATTAATCTGTTAAAACCTTCTGTATAAAATAACTCAGTTATTTTAAAATAATACTTTCATTTCTGTCATGCTGGATTTAAACACTGAAAATTTCATACCTTTTCAACAACTTGTCCATTTGTTCAGCTATCTTTTAGGAACCTGGCTTTAGGAAACCAAATTCAAAAAAATCTTCAACTATAGTTCATACACAGCTCCAGAAATGCTTTAAGCAAAGCAGATCAGCTCCATTTAAACACAGTGCTTTCAAAATTTACTTATTATTGGACAGGTTGTTTTTTTTTTTTTTAAGCCTTTGAGGACTATCACAAAGACTTAAAAAACATAGCTTCAATCCCTTCTCACTTCAAGGAAAGTGTAACATAGATGCAAAATGGTAGCTCAGCATGCTATCTCCCACTGGCCAGGTGGGAAGACCAGACATAAGTTTAGAAAAAGCTAGCAAGTATGTCTTTTTGTTTATCTGTTTGCTACAGATAAACCTAAACTAACACTTTAGACAGCATTTTCAGGATTCCATGGGAGATACAAAGGAGGGCCTGTTGTGTTTCTCTAGGAGAGATGTGAATTTAGAAACAGTGTCCTCAGGAGAAGATACAAAACCAAGATAGATGCCAGGACTGCAAATGATACTGTGAAGGACGTGTTCTACAGATTTACAGCAAGTCCTGCTCCACACAAGCTTCCCATATTACATCTTATTAATTATTCACTCTTGAAAACACACAGAATGATGGATATAATGAAACAGCATTATTATATATTATATACTAT